>JAJGRW010000571.1:146499-294146 GCA_025461045.1 Carex parvula
TTTTTGATGTTTAGAGGGCGGAATACATAATTTCAAAGTTTAGAGGAGGAATACGTAATATTGAAGTTTTGAGGTATACGTGAAATCTCCCTAGGCTAAATAAACCTAAAATGCAAGAAATTTGGAACAAATTTAGAGGTGAAAACCAACCAAATATAGATATAATTAAGGCTTAATAGAGCCCGACAAATAAGAAAACTGATTGATTCTTAGGAAGCGGATAATAATTTCCGCACTAAAATTCTCTAATCGTTCCCGCACCATAACTACAAGGAGGACCATAATTACCTGGGGGACCGCAAAGCTCCAGCACTAAATTTTTTTTTTGAAAGTGTTAATATTGTCATTCTCAAATTTAACTCAATGTACGGAAGAATTTATACCTATGAGGTGAACAATTTGACGTAAATAATTATCCCCCAACCAAATTCCTGAACGTCGCCGCACCATAAACCAAAGGGGGGCACTCAAACACATACACTTTTTAGAGGGTTTTTTTTTCTCCATTAAATCTCGTCCATATTTCTGACGATATGTGAGAATTTTGCGAATCTAAAACCACAAACGTCTTCTATGTCATTTTCTCTTAAAATGAGATCCATAATGAAGTACTTTGGCGCTAGTTATGCAAGTATTTATAACTCATTGTGCAAGTATTTATACCTCGTCATGCAAGTATTTTTACATATGACATTGGATGGCGTTTGAAAGTATTAATATCGAACTTTGCAAGTATTAATATCTTATTTTCCAGTATTTATATAATATATAGAGAGAGAGAGAGAGAGAAGAGAGTTGGGGTACGGTGCTTCATGAAGTAAAGTGAGTGTTTTACTTAACACTCATATTTTGCGAATTCAAAGTTTAAAATGTTGATCCAAACCGTTCCATTGATCTCCATATTAAATTGTGCTTGGAGATCAAATTTTACATTTTTTGGAAACTTTTTACGTATTCTTTTAGAATTTTTGAAAATTGTTGTTTTTGAATGGTCCAGGATTTTTTGAAAAACAGCAATTTTTAAAAATTCTAAAAAAATAGTAAACAATTTCCAAAAAATGTAAAATGTAAAACGTTTGTTCCTGGACTCAGGAACAAACGATTCGATTCGCCATTTTCAAAGTACAAAAGTTGATCCAAATAGTTAGATATTCAATCTATATTAAAATGTGCTTGGAGACCAAATTTTATATTTTTTGGAATTTTTTTACTATTTATTAAGATGGTTTGAAAACTGCTGTTTTATTAAATTTCTACATCATTGAAAATTAGCGGTTTTTCAAACCAGCATAATAAATAGTAAACAAATTCCAAAATATAAAATTTGGTCTTCAAGCACATTTTAATATAGATTGAATATTTAACGGTTTGGATTGACTGTTTGTACTTTGAAATCGGAGAACCGAATCGTTTGTTCCTGAGTCCAGGAACAAACGTTTGTATATGCCATTATATATGAGAGTGGCTAATATCAAAACGTTTGTTCCTAGCCTCCGGTGCAACCAGTTGTTTTCGGATTTTCAAAGTCCAAACGGTCAATCCGAACCGTTCAACATGTTCTCTATATTGAAAGTGCTTGGAGACTAAATTTTACATTTTTTTGATTTTTTACTATTTATTAAGCCCACTTTGAAATTGCTGATCCGGGTGAACAGTAAAAAAAGTACAACTAAATTCTGGACCATGTGATCAGTAATTTTCAAAGTGGCTTAATAAATAGTAAAGAAATTCCAAAAAAAAATTTAGTCTCCAAGCACATTTCAATATAGAGAACATGTTGAACGGTTCGGATCGACCATTTGGACTTTGAAAATCCGAAAAATAACTTGGTTGCACCGGAGGCTAGGAACAAACGTTTTGATATTAGCCACTCTCTATATATATATATATATATATGTATGTATATATATATATATATATATAGAGTAAGCTACGGTGCTTTGCAAAGTAAAACCCCTTCTTTACTTCGGGCTACTTTTTGCATTTTGAAAATCCAAACAACCGATCCGAACCGTTCAACATGTTCTAAATATGAAATGTGCTTGCCGACCAAATTTTACATTTTTTGGAATTTGTGTTACTATTTATTAAGCCACTTTGAAAATTGCTGATCTGGTGGTCCAGAAAATTTTACTGTTTTTTACTGTTCACCGTTGGATCAGTGATTTTCAAAGTGGCTTAATAAATAGTAAAAAATTCCAAAAAATGTAAAATTTGGTCTCCAAGCACATTTCAATATTTAGAACATGTCGGACGGTTCGGATCGGTTTGTTTGGATTTTCAAAATGCAAAAAGTAGCCCGAAGTAAAGAGGGAGTTTTACTTTGCAAAGCACCGTAGCCTTACTCTATATATATATATATATATTTTTTTTTTTCATATGTATTTAGCTTCATATCCTACTAAACATTAATTCTTTTACAAATTATTTTCCAAGTATTAATATGACTCCCTCAAATGATACTTATCCTACTTCTTGTCTTTTCTGTTGAAGAAGACGAAATTGAAAATATGGGATCTTTTCTAATTTTAGAGATTGAAACAAAGAAATTTAGATTGGACACGTTGTACAAATTAGGATAGTATAATTGAAGCCAGTTTTTTGCAATGAAGAGTCCGACTACAGCAGCAACTTCAAAATTATGTATTTACACTAATTTTTGAAATTACATATTTTTTTCTCTAAACTTCAAAAACTCACAAATTTATCCATTTTATTGTCTTTTATATTCAAACTCATTCTAAATTTAAAAATATCCATTTAACCCATTATAAAAGCATAAAACACTCCATTAGACTCAAATTTAAATCTGAAGGGTTCCTCTACCATCCGATCCACGCACATCTCATTAAGATCTGTGCACATGCTTCAATTTCGTGCATATTCACTTTAAGATTCGTGCTGATCTAGCGCGCATGCATCATAAAGCAATTCTGATCCGCGCATCAAATAAAGATGTGTGCACGTTGTCTCAATATCGTGTGTGTTCGCTTAAAGATTCGTACTGATCTAGCGTGCAAGGATCATAATGTAGTTCGGTGGTAGAGGAACCCTTCAGATTCAAATTTGAGTCCGATGGTCATTTTATGCTTTTAATAAATAGTAAAATAGGTAGTTTATAAATTTAGAATGAGTTTCAATATAAAAGACAATAAAATGGGTAAATTTTTTAGTTTTTGATGTTTAGAGGAGGAAATACGTAATGTCAAAGTTTAGTGGAGGAAATACAATATTGAAGTTTGTGAGGTGTATACAAGAATTTGGTACATATTTAAGGTGAAACAACCAAAATATAGATATAATTAAGGCTTCCGATAAAATAAGTAAACTAATTGAATTCTTAGAAAGCTGATAATAGTTTCCGCACTAAAATTTCAGAATCGTTCCCGCACCATAACTGCATACAGGACCATAATTGCCTAGGGGGACCGCAAAGCTCTAGCACTGAATTTCTTTTTCTAAAGGTATTAATATTATCATTCTCAAATAGTTAACTCTTATGTACGGAAGTAGTTATAACCATGAGGTGAACAATTTTGACGTAAATAATTGTCCCCAAACCAAATCCACCGAATGTCCCTGCACCATAAAAAATAAGGGGGGAGCACTCAAACTTCATGGGGGGACCATACACGTTTTTAGAGGGGTTTTTTTCTCCATTAAATCTCATCCATATTTCTGACGATATGTGAGAAATTTTGCGAATCGAAAACCACGAACGTCTTCTACGTCATTTTATCTTTAAAATGAGATTCATGATTAAGTACTTTCGGGCTCGTTGTCATGAAAGTATTTATAACTCGTTGTGCAAGTATTTATACCTCGTCATGCAAATATTAATACCTTATTTTCCAAGTATTTATATATGTAATATATATATATATATATAGTTTCATATATATTTACCTGCATTTCCTACTGAAAAATAATTCTTTTACAAATTAATTTTCAGGTGTTTGATCATATCAAGTTACAAATTAAAATATTAATATCTTACTTTTCAACTATTTATACATATGAGGTCAACTATTTTTTAGAGATGAGAGATCGCCAAAGCCAAAGATGAGAGATCGCGACAAATCGTCTCAAAATCGCCTAAGATTCGAAAAAAAAAATCAGGACATCAAAGTATTAATATCTTATTTTCCAAGTATTTATACATATCAAGGTTCATGTGGGTATGATTGGAAGACTCGAAAAACGGGAATGATATAATTAGTGGGGACCATAATACTTCATTAGAGAAATTAACGTGGAAACGATTGAGGAACTAAAAAGGGAGGACGATATAATTATTCAAATTTTTAACATAAATTGATATTTTTTTGTTATTATTTTAACTAGATTTCCTGCAGCAATTCATTTCACGTATACTACATAATTCTATCGACGTACAAATATGTCGATAAAAAGTCAACTAATTAATGTGATTTGTTTTATTCAGTTGTTAATTCGTTGTCAAATTTATCTGCTGAAGTTTCCGACAACTACGGATCTAATCATATATGGTTCATGGTTGGACACAGGCTGTTGATAATTTTTTATAAAGATAAGAATCATATATACGATTCCCTCAATGGAGTAACTCCACCCTATTGGCTACTTTTTTTCTTTTTATGTTGTCTTTTCTGTCTAAGAAGACGAATGAAACAAATTATGGAATGATGTAATTCTGACTTTGAGTGCAAAACTAAGAAACTTGAAATTTGAGATGCTGAATAAATTGCCATAGTATAATTTTAAAAATAGAGTAAAAATTATAGATAATTATAAAAAAAAAAAAAACAAATTACTTGTTTTTATTTATAAAAAAGTCTTAGTCACTTCTAATTATATTTTAGATCCGTTGACCTAACGTGTAATTGTTGAATCTACCCAACTTGCTACCCAGAAAGACTTAACGTGTAATCCGTTGACCTAACTTGTAATTGACCTAACGTGTAATTGTTGACCTAGCGAAGCAGAGGATCTATATGTAGTCTTCTCTTCTTTACATGTCCACTTCCCTACAAATAGTCCTGAGTTCTCTAATTCCCTTCCTCGTCACAGAAAGAGCTGGAGAGAAGGAGAAAAGCGTGCTCTCATCTTCGGGTATAGTTCTCTCTATGTTTTCTCTCTAATTATCAGCATCTTTATTTTTTTATACTAATTTTTGTTTCTATTGTGGATCCTCCGATCGGTCATGCATGTTTTCACAACAGGTTCAGTGTATATATACTTACTAGATGTGTTTCTGAATAGTTGTGTTGGGAGATTTCTTAGGTTCATATCCCAGAGAATGTGTGCCTTTTCTTTGTTTTCTTTGTTTTTTGTCAAGTTTTTCATCTCATATATAGTAAATGGTTTCTTTAGATCTGTTACTCAGGCCGTTATCTATTAGTAAGATTTAGATTGCGGTAGATTTGTGTTGATCAAGTTAAGACTGAATAATGATCTGACTTCTAGTTTGAAATATTAGGCAGAGTGCCTCGTTTGTAACATTTTTTGTATTTCTAGGCCTAACGCTATACGTTAAATCTTGTATTTAGTCAAATGATAATTAGTAATATTTAGACCAAGATATTTTACAGCACAATTTGGGCAAAATGAAAAATAGTATCAACATTTTTTAAAACATAAGTTCTATTTTTCATACTAAAATGTGGCTAATGTTTAAGTTAGTATAATAATGAAAGGTAAATATCTCATTGTCGGATTATATATATGACTTGTCATCTCATAATGAAAGGTAAATACATCACAGTGGGGCGGCTGGGTCTGGAAGTGCACCGCCCCATTATGAGGCGGTCAAGGCATATTTCGAAATTTTGAAAAACCGAGGGAGGATTTGTTATTTTTTAGGGTATTAATAAAAAAATCGGCTTAAAATGGTAATTATTTACAAAGTTTTCTTTTTCAGTGTTCGTTGTTTTACCTAGGATGTCATTGAAACATTTTTTATCTGTTACCCGATCCATATCGTTTTTGATAAAACATGTATGACCGAGTAAGAATTTTTTTCGTTAAATTAACTAGTATGGATACGGGTAAGAAACTTTTTTGTTAGTTTATCGGATAAGGATATGGATAAGAGCTATTTCGTACTTCTTAGAGGATAATTGATAAAATAAAATTATATTATATATGATAATTTTTTTATTTGTACGTATCACTATATAAGTTTTATTATTTTGAATACATTGATTTTACAACATTTTATATAATATTTTTTTAGTAAATTTTGATAAAATTCATATATATCCAATATTTTATATTATTTTATTTAATATAAAATTTATAACATTTTATCTAATTAATAATTTACATTTTAAAATAATGGTATAAAAATAATATATTTTATATTTAATATAAATATATATATTTGTTATGTTTTTTAATTAAATTATATAAGCTATCAATTTATTTGGTAATTATCCATTATGCATTTCGTTATTTGTTATCTTAACATATAAGTTATGGTATGTGTAAGGTTAATACCTAATGGACAAGGGTAATTGCGTAGGTAAGACTAATTTTATATGGTATGAAAATGTCCTTTACCGATCCTTAATTAGTTTTACCCATTTGACATCCCTAGTTTTTCTTGTGTTATTCATCAGTTTTCACGTGAAATCAACAAATTTATCTAACGAAACATAACTTTTGATTAATATGGATATGGTTTTGCCATGCTTCTAAGATTAAAATCAGTACGTACTCAATATTTAATGACGTTATACATTATTTCAGAACACAGTTTGTTTGGGGCTTAATCGGGAAGAGGGTCAGAAATGGGTCATGATTCCCAAGAACTAGTAGATGAAATATCCACATCAAAAGAAACGAGTAATGGTGACCAACAACTAGTAGATGAAATGGATGAGTGGGTTGTGGATATAGAAGGTCGAGCAGAGAACCCGGACATCTCCCATGCATCCAGATCATCAATGGATAGTAACAGTAGCTACAATGAAGAATTGCCATCAATATTTGGTAAATGGCAATGTTTGGATGATTTTGGGGCCTCCTTCATACCTGAAACCCAAAAGTGGCAATTCGTTGCATGTATGACGCACTGGTTTGGTCTCAACATAAAATCATACCTTAAATACATGCAACGGAAGGTTGATCAAGCCTGGAGCTACTATCGTGGGGTCGATGAACAATTTTGTGCCATAAATAGTAAAAGTTTCATAGAACACCTACTGGCAAGTAGTTGCTTCTTAATATTTGCGATGGTTTACTTACAAGACCATAAAGAGTATGAAAAGGTTATTGAGGATAAAATGGATCACCAAAATAGTTTTCCTAAAGGTCTAACGCGTAAAGACTATGGAAATTTATTAACCATTTTAAAAGAAGATCCAGGGAAGAACCAAATTTACATGTTGACCATGAAATACCAGATACCTTGGTTTGTTCTCGAAGCCGTATATACCGAGCTTTCCAACATAAGCAAATTTTTAGATATCCCAATCCACAAACTGGCACTTCCATGCTTTCCAAAATATCCGAAAGTTGATACGTCTAAAGTGGATGGTTGTACCCCTGATGGTGGTTTCAAACATCTACTACACATCTTCCATTGGTCTCGAGTCCCCGATGGGAAGTATCTGGGGTGTTCTTTAGAGCGACCTAAGGTGTTTGGCCGGTTCCATATACCAAGTGCAACAGAATTGCAATTATCTCAAACTGTTTTCGTAAAGGATGAGAGTAACTCCATTGATGTGTCTTATTTTGACAACAGGAGATTATCTGGAGTGATGCAATTAACACCCTGGTACTTTTTGAGTTACAGCACTAAACTCTATGAAAGTCTTATAATATTTGAACAGTGGTACGGGGCCCAATGTGGGGCCCCCTTCTCGTCCTATGTTACCTGCATGGCGAGCTTGTTGAAAGCTGAAGCAGATGTCAGAGTATTGCGAGCAAATGACATCATCCCAAACACGAGCTTTGATGACAAGAATGTTTTGCGCTGTGTACAAGAGCTCAGAACTTTCATTGACGATGATCGTCCTTTGTCGGATGACCTGTCCAGTTTGGAGGAGAAGGTGATGGCACATCATAAAAAAAGTGTCTATAGAGTAATTGGAGAGTTCAAGAAACGCTACTGCTCCAATACATGGATAATTATGTCCGTCATTGCCGGCATCTTATTGTTTGTCCTTACTATTATTCAAACCATATATGGTATGCTTAGCTACTACAAACAATGATTGCACTAAGCTAAGTGTACACCTATATTTATATATCATCATGTATCCTTTTCTTTTATTTCATAATATCTTGTATGCAATTTAAATTGTTTGCCGACCGGTTTATCTTTATTCAATTCACTATGTTGTTTGTTGTTAGATACTGTATGTTTTGTAATTTTTTTTCCAAGGTAGTTCATTTGTCCTTTTTATGTGCGTATGTATGACAATGTGTGATATTTACCTTTGCTCTCGTTGTACAATATTATTTCACCTAACAAACAACTTATTCAACTATACAAGTATGTATGGATCTTTCTTTATTGAAATTGAACTTTTTTTATGAGGACATACAATTCCGCCCGAATCATGAGTGTTTCTCAAAACGTTCCAATTTCTGATATTATTTAATTTATTTCCATGCCAATAATCTACCAAGGTCGTATTTTAGTTCTACCAGCTTTTTAATGGCATTAGACATGCTCAAAGGTCTTATATTTTGACAGGAGTACACACGGAAACATGACAATTACATAAATATTGAAACCTGTATTTTGATATTTCTCATACAAAATGTAGTTTCTGATTGTAGTTCAAACAGAAGTTCAGCTTGCATTGTACCAAAATCCAAAATCTAGTGTTACAATTATAATATGCAGACAGTATGCTAAACCCCTAACTGGAATGGAAGTCCATTCTGTGCTCCATCAGATAACGTTACATTTCCATATAAGAATCTGTCGGGAATTAATAAATGAAGCCTATCAAGATTCTAAATAAATTAAAAAAAATGGCGATTTTAACTTCAAATAGTGAATTTGTGAACTCTAGTCCGTTATATATTATTCAAGCTTGCATTCCAAAATTTCGTCAAAATTGTCACACCCCAGATTTTGATTATCCGGAGCATGATTATAACATCATCATTGCACCTTTCCTTGGTCCGTCAACCTACGTCGACAACAGAAAGGAAAACAAAATACAAAACGGAGTCAGCTACAAAGCTCAGTAATCGGTCATTTAACGACACGCTTCTCTATAATTAGGCTTAATTTAACAACCATTCAAACATGCCGGATTAATCCATACAAATACACATAAAATTATGCATACATTTTTAACCCGCGATAGGACTGTCGGTCTAGGTTATCCATAAAACAAGTCATATCATATTCATATAGTTGGAATCTCATCACACAGGCGATTCCCAACTTCCAAAACACACAATTCTTAAACCGCCAATCCAATGGGAAATCCATCCAACATTGGAAGGCCGCCAACCCACTGGAAAATCCAACCAACAGTGGGAAGCTACAATCACAATCAAGTTGCAACCTCAGACCCGCTATCCCGTTAAATATGTCATCATAATTCAATATGCAATACCAATATCCAAATGAACTGTACAAAATGAAAACACAAATTATAGAGAAGTCCGGTTACCTTTAGCGAGATATTTCACAAACTGAAGTTAGACTGTAATTGTACATAATCAACTGCGACGTAGGAATCCAAATTCAAATTAGACATACAATGAAGTTCTTGTCGGTCGACTATGCAAGAAAAAGAGGAGAGAGAGGTCTTATTCTTTTCTTTTCTTTTTTGAAAAACTTGGCATTCGTTCGTCCGAGAAAATTCGAGCATTGAGCTGCTTTCAAATAAGCCAGCAGGTACACAGAAGCAAAGCCGGTCCCCTTTTCTTCCGGTCACCACCTCTGCTCCCCAAGCTGCGGATTGAGAAATCCCAAGTTGATTTTATATCGGCCCCATTCTAAATTGGATTGAAGCCCACTGTGTTACTTAGAATGTACCATACATGTACCGCGTATGGACATAAAAAGAACACATAGAAAGCGGATTCAACTGGGCAATTATGACATAGTGCGCAAGGTGTATCACATGTCATGTTTCGGCGCAGCATATTGTCGTGTGTAAGTAATCTGTCCTTTAACAGTAGGAACCTGAAAACTTTTACTGTAGGCGGCACTTTGAGCCTCCAGATGTATGCATCAAGGTCTCGAATTAGCCCCCCTCCTATCATAGAGTTATACATTGATCTGGCACTATATTGGCCGTTTGCAGTCGACCTCCAGACCAGAACATCCCTTTCTCCCATCACTGTGATCTCCTGTATCTTGTTTAAAAATTCAGAGCAATTAAGTGGACAATCGGGATTGCATCATGCAGCGAGACATTGGGGTATTGCGGTCTTTCTTCCAGTTCATGTATTAGCGACATACCATCCCATGAATCGTACTAGAAGGAGATCTGTTGCCCACTGCCTACTATCCATTTGGTTGACCAGTCAAACCACCACCTTAGTTTCTGCAGCTGATTCCAGAAAAAGGACCCCTTTGCCGTCCAGAATTTCGGTCCAACAGTTCTTTAAAATGTAATTTCTTTTCCAACAGTTCTTTATACAATGAATATGTACTAGCAAACCAAATTTTACATTTTTTTCGAATTTTTTTACTATTTTTTTAGATAGGCTGTTTTTGGATGGTCCACAATGTTCAGATCAAGTGATTTTCGAAAAATAGTAAAAAAATTCGAAAAAATGTAAAATTTGGTTTGCAAGTACATATTCATTTTATAATCATGTTGCACGGTTCAGATCAACCATTAGAATTTTGAAAAGTCAAATTTTGAGCCATAGCACGGACCCAATTGGTGCTATGCATAGCACCGTAGCCTCACTCTATATATACATATATATATATATATATATATATATATATATATATATAGCAATAATAATAACGACCAATATTATAATTACTATTTATGCTAATAAGAAAAAACATATTAACAATATTGACAATGATATTTTATATATATCAATAATAATTTTAATTTTACATTTGTTTTTAAGATTTTATCAAAAACAACACAATGGTTGTATAGAATTAATGTAACAGTCATTAGGACATAGTGATTGAATCAGTCATAGGAAATACCCAGCTGGACCGTATGTATGAAATAAAATAAAATATAAATAATATTATTCCCGATAATTTGACTATTTAATTTCAAAAAATAAAAAAAACTTGATTGCCGGCGTTTGTTTGTTTTCCCTTACTATTATTCAAGCGGTTATTAATTTCCTGCAGCAACTCATTTTGACATCAACTATAATTGCTTGGTAGTCGGCGCTCTTGTTATTATTATTATTATCAAACATGTTTTGTTTACGATGTCAAACATGTTGAGTTGCCGAGAACTATGGATCATAATTCATGGGTGAGCACAAGCTGTAGTTGACATTATTTGTAAATATTAAAACCATAATATACAACTCCGAAGCATTCAAAAAATAATATACTACTCCCTAAAATGCTATTCCACCCTTCTTCGTCTTATTCTAAGGAAAAAAGAATTAAAAGGGAGAGATAAATTGGCAACCACTGCCAATCTTCAAAGAAACAGAGAGAGATACACACACAGAGAGGAAGACTGAAACTACAAGTTGTAATTGTTGTCTCATAATCAAATTAGAGAAAGAGAGAGAGAGATTATGACCTCTCCTCTGACAAAAGCTCAGTACATTTTGTACCTTACCTTGATTGGCTTAGCCTTACCGATAACTTTAGTAGCACCAACGCTGCCCGGTTGCCCGGAAACATGCAGGAATGTCACCATCCCATACCCTTTTGGCACCTGTCCCGGCTATTACCGTTCTGGATTTGATATAACATGTAACGAGACCACAACTCCCCCGAAAGCCTTTTACAGTTCAGGTAATATCGAGGTGACAGATATCAACATAACTAGTGCCGAGGTACACGCCCTCAATTTCATTGGGTATTACTGCTACAATCAGACAACCTGGATTAATTATTTTAATCCATGGAGCAATATCATGGAAACACCATTTCTCTTCTCCAACACTCGCAACTGGTTCATAGCAATAGGCTGCTACACCTTGGCGTTTGTTGCGGGCCAAGGTGACAGTCCTTACCAATCGGGCTGTGTTTCTGTCTGTGCTGGCTTAAATAGAACAACTGGAGATGGTGGCATGTGTAACGGGTTAAATTGTTGCCAGACCACCGTCCCAGCGGGGCTCAACTACTATAATGTGACATTTGGTTTCAGTGAAAACAAAGCCTGGTCATTCAACCCATGCAGTTATGCTGCGTTGATGCAGGAAGACTGGTACAACTTCTCGGTCAAGGATCTAGAAGGGTTTGGATTTTATGAGAGGAATAAGAAGAATGTGCCAATTGTACTTGACTGGGCTATCCGAGAAAATGGCACATGCCTGGAATCAAATGTTGAGAGCAGTTTTAACCCAGCATGCCAAAGCAAACACAGCGGATGTGATAACACGACAAACGGTGATGGATACATATGCAAATGCTTGCCGGGATACGAGGGCAACCCCTACCTCCAAAATGGATGCACAGCTAATTTTCAATTTCTTAAATAAACACACCCATGCATATAATTTTTCATCTTAATTCAATATTTTTCCAATGGATGCAAAGGAAACAAAATTAAACGGTTTATGACATCTTGATTGAAGCACATAGTATATTTGGTCCAAGTTTTCACAAAGGAGGTCAAACAAGACATACTCCGACATGAAATAAATTTAAAATTAACCTGAAAGTACCCAAGTTGCTATTTTAAAATTGGTAATCTATAAATAAGCAAGTGCCTTGTTCACTAGTTACAACAATTTAGTTTTTATAATGGTCAAAATGGTAGTCAGATGGGCCAATTATTAAGTGTTGTGGGCCTGATGTAGCACGGTCCGGCCCGATACAAACCTAAAATTACTTAATTTGAACTTCTATATATATTTTTCCTTACTTATTTTGGTAGAATTAACTAATTTGGGTTTCAAGATCTTGTATAATGCAATTAATGTGATTGAATGAAACATGCTCTTAAAGCTAACGGCAAAGTCCAACCATCAGCTGCAATGAAATTGATCAGATGATAGTACCAACTAATAAAACAGATCAGATAAAGTACCGATTGATCGATATGTAAGAATTGCATGATAAGGATACATACATGACCATCCATATGAGAAAAGTTACATTTGATATTATTTTTTCTTGTTGTTGCAACAGACATTGATGAATGTAAACTTCTGAATCAGTACCATTGCATGGGAACCTGCGAGAATACAGATGGAAACTATGAGTGCTTTTGCCCAAAAGGCGAAAAAGGAGACGGCAAAGCTGGGAATTGCACCAAGAATTCTGAGAACTTCCCTTATCCTGCTCGAGTGGCTATTGGTAAGCATTAAATAATTCTGGCTTCTTTATACCAATAATTCTGTCAGTTGTGTTGTTTTTTGCATCCATGATTAATCAATATATTATACCTTTTTAATCACCAATCCTTCTTTTTAATAAGATTCTATCTGAAAACGACTCAATTGTCTACCAACTGATTAGTATTTATTTTCTTTCTTTTGTCAATACAGCATGTATCCTTGCTGTTGCTATTTTGCTTGGTATTTGTTTCCTTGCAATTTGGCATAAACAAAGGAGAAGGTACATGAAAGAAAAAGACGAGTACAAAAAATACTACAAGATGATGAACAACCACCTTCGAGTGTTCAGCAAGAAACAGATAGAAATTGCAACAAATAATTTTGACGATGATCACATAATAGGCGTTGGCGGTCATGGGGAGGTGTACAAGGGTTTGTTAGAGAATAACAAGGTCGTGGCCATCAAGAAATCCAAGGAAATTGGAGAATACCAAAGAGAGGAGTTTGTTAATGAAATTATTCTCCTTTCACAAATCAACCACAAAAATATAGTTAGATTATTTGGTGTTGTCTCGAGGTTCAAATTCCTATGTTAGTGTTGAAAATAATCCAAGTCAGCAATGAATACGGACCGTATCAGCCAATACGGACCGTATCAGCCAATAAAAGATGCAATTTTTATATTTCGGTTTTAGAGCAGTTTTATTTTCTGTTTAGAGTTAATTGTAAACTTAGGCAGCAAGTTATCTATTTAGACATATGCAGGAAGTAGTGGGTAGTTATTAATTAATATGTCAAGTAGTGGGTTGGTTATAGGTTAGTTATAGCAAAATTAGTGGAGTTAGTGGGGTGCGAAATGAGGGATATGCACCACTATAAATATTAGATCTGTTTATGTTAATTAAAAATGAAAAAAATGGAGTTATGAAAATTTCAGCTGCTGCCCTGTTTTCTGTTTTTTCCTCTTTTTCGACAAACTCCCAACAAAATTGGTATCAGAGCAAGGTGAGAGATCAAGGCAGATCCGACCAAGCCTAAGGTGAGAGATCAAGGCAGATCCGACCATGGCCGACGCAGGCAACAACACCACCATTAGCATGTCAAATCAGATGGTACCTTTGTTCAAGGGTGAGAGTTACGAATTCTGGAGCATCAAGGTACGAACAATGTTGAAATCTCATGGCTTGTGGGAACTAGCAGACAAGGGAATACCGAATCCTGATCCGACACCAATCGACACAGCCAAGCGAGATGCAAAGGCGCTCTTCTTCATTCAGCAAGCGGTACATGAGTCGGTGTTTGCAAAGATTGCAGCAGCAGAAACAGCAAATCAGGCTTGGACAACTCTGAAAACCGCATTTCAGGGAAGTTCCAAGGTGGTAGCCATCAAGTTGCAGGGCTTGAGACGGGAGTTTGAGACATTGAACATGAAACAAGGTTAGTCAGTTCAATCCTTCTTCACACAAGTTACAACAATAGTCAACCAAATCCGAAGTTGTGGAGAAGATCTTCCAGAAAAGACGGTTGTGATGAAGGTGTTGCGCAGCCTGACAACCAAATTTGATCATGTGGTCGCAGCGATCGAAGAATCCAAAGATCTGTCCACTTACACGTTTAATGAGTTGATGGGATCACTGCAAGTCCATGAAGTTCGTCTCAATAGATCAGAAGTGAAGGATGACACCAAAGCTTTCTATACCAATGGCAATTCCTTAAGAAGCCAACAGCAAGGCAGAGGTAGAGGCCAAGGTTACGGCAGAGGTCGAGGCAGTCAAGGCGGCAGAGGCAAAGGCAAGCCGAGTTACAATCAACCGCATTCTAATCAACCGAAGAAAGATGTAGAATGCTACTACTGTCACAAGAAAGGGCATATGCAAGCCGATTGTTACAAGAAACAGAGAGAAGAAGGTCAAGATGTGGAGTGCTATTACTGCCACAAGCCCGGTCATGTGCAGGCCGACTGCTACAAGAAGAAAAGAGAAGAAGGACAGGCAAGCTTTGTTGAAGAGAAGAACAATCAGGCACAGTTGTTCATGGCCAAAACCTATGAAGAATCAGATGCGAGTCAAATCTGGTTTTTGGACAGCGGGTGCTCAAACCATATGACGGGTTTCAGACATCTATTTGATGAATTAGATGAGTCATACAAGAAGGCAGTAAAGCTTGGTGACGATAAAGAGATTCATGTTGAAGGAAAAGGAAGAGTAGCCGTGCAGACCAGCAGTCACAATACACGGTTGCTACATGATGTGTACTATATTCCTCAACTGTCCCAAAACCTTCTCAGCATTGGTCAAATGATGGACAGCGGGTGTACCATCAAGTTTGAAGGTAACAATTGCAGAATTGTAGATGCAGCCACGGATCAGACGATGGCAATAATCAAGAAGACAGAAAACAACTTGTTCCCTCTGGAGATAACCAAGGTGAAAGACAAGGCACTTGCAGCCAAGGAGATTAGTTCTAGCGAGTTATGGCATTTGAGGTATGGTCATCTAAACATGAATGGTTTGAGATTGTTGAATCAAAAGAAAATGGTGAATGGGTTACCCAAAATTGGTGAAATCGGGTTATGTGAAGGATGTGTGTTTGGCAAGCAATCGAAGCTGCCATTTCCAAAAGATCAGTCGATGCGTGCAACCAAGGTACTTGAGTTAGTGCATACTGATTTGTGCGGACCCATGGAGGTTGAATCAATGGGAGGAAGAAAGTATTTTATGCTGTTTATTGATGATTAGAGCAGGATGACTTGGGTTTATTTCCTTAGCTATAAAAGTGAAGCGTTTGGGCTGTTCAAAAGGTTCAAAGCCATGGCAGAGACGCAAACAGGGGCTAGGCTGAAAGCTCTAAGATCAGATCGCGGTGGTGAGTTTCAATCAAAAGAATTCAAGCAGTTTTGTGAGAAAGAAGGGGTGCTACAGCAGCTGACCACTCCATACACACCTGAGCAAAACGGTGTAGCTGAACGCAAGAACCGCACGGTAGTAGAACTAGCAAGAAGTATGCTAAAATCTAAAGGTATGCCGAATAGTTTTTGGGCTGAAGCAGTAGCAACAGCGGTATATGTTCTAAATCTGTCACCGACCAAGGCAGTGATGAACAAAACACCATTTGAAGCGTGGTTTGAAAGGAAGCCTAGTGTGGGGCATTTGCGTGTTTTTGGGTGCATTGCTTACACTCTCATAAGCACACAAAATCGAAAAAACTGGACTCAAAATATGAAAAGTGTGTGTTCATTGGGTATTGCATACAATCTAAAGGTTATAGGTTGTTTAATCCGGTGACAAAGAAGATTATAGTCAGTAGAAATATCATGTTTGATGAGAATGCTAGTTGGAATTGGTCTATGGAGGAAGACAACACACCAATAGTAGAAATAGAATATGAAGAAGAAGAAGGCAACAGTGAGCAGCCACAAAGCAGTCCAAGCTCGAGTAGCACATCACATCGGATGGTTGATCCGGATACACAAGGAAGAAAGGCACGATTCCTTACAAGAATTGTATGAAGCAACTCAGGTTATGTATGTAGCAGATCCATTGTCCTATGAAGAAGCTGTAGAAAGAAAGGAATGGGTGCAAGCAATGAAAGAAGAATGAGTTCAATCGAGCAAAACCAAACCTAGAAGTTGGTGGAATTACCAAAAGATCGCAATGCAATTGGAGTTAAATGGGTCTACAAGACTAAATTTGGTCCAGATGGCAGTGTATTAAAATACAAAGCGAGGTTAGTGGCAAAAGGATATGCACAAAAGCAAGGCATAGACTATGAAGAGACGTTCTCCCCGGTGGCCAGATTTGAAACTGTTCGGTTGTTGATTGCAATGGCTGCCCAATTGAGACAACCTATCTATCAATTTGATGTGAAGTCAGCATTCCTCAATGGTGAACTAAAAGAAGAGGTTTATGTTGAGCAACCGGAAGGGTTTGTAGTGAAGGGCAAAGAACAGTGGGTGTACCGTTTGTTCAAAGCATTATACAGTTTGAAGCAGGCTCCTCGTGCATGGTACAGCAAGATTGATGCACATTTTCAGAAATTGGGATTTGAGAGAAGCAAGAATGAGCCTAATCTCTATGTCAAACGAAAAGAAAACGGAGGTTTAATAGCAGTATGTCTCTATGTTGATGATATGATTTATTTTGGCACAGATGATGCAATGGTGAAGGAGTTTAAAGAGCAAATGATGCGTGTGTTTGAGATGACCGATCTAGGAGAAATGCATTACTTTCTAGGTCTGGAGGTTGAACAAGAGAAGGGGAAAATCTTTGTGTCCCAACGCAAGTATGCAAGAGACTTGGTAGAAAAGTTCGGATTAAAAGATTGCAATCCCGTACTAATTCCAATGAATACAAATGAGAAGTTGACAGCAATTGATGGAACCGGAGCAGCAGATGCAACTCGGTTTAGGAGTTTGGTGGGAGGTCTATTGTACTTGACGCACACAAGACCAGACATCACACATGCAGTTGGAATAGTTGCGAGATACATGCATAATCCAACTAAACAACACATGGGAGCAGCAAAGCGAATTCTTAGGTACATTGCAGGTACAACAAGCTATGGTCTGTGGTACAAGGGTGTTGATGAACCGCGTTTGATAGGCTACAGCGATAGTGATTGGGCAGGCAGCATAGATGATCGAAAAAGCACAACAGGTCAGGTGTTCTTCTTTGGCAACAGCGTAATAAGTTGGAATTCAAAGAAACAGTCAACAGTTGCACTATCAACCGCAGAAGCTGAGTACAATGCAGTGACATCAGCAGCATGCCAAGGTGTATGGTTAAGGCGCTTATTGGAAGAGTTAGATTGTGAGCAGAAAGGTGCAACAATACTCTATTGTGATAATCAGTCGACAATTGCAATTAGTAACAACCCGGTGCATCACAACAGAACAAAGCACATAGACACTCGGCTCCATTTCATACGAGATATGATTGAGCAAAAGATGATAGAGTTGCAGTATGTGAACACGAACCAGCAAGTTGCAGATGTGCTGACCAAATCACTCCCACGAGAGAAGTTCAACTGGTGTCGAGACATGATGAATGTGCTGGACTTTGGATTAAGGGGGGGTGTTGAAAATAATCCAAGTCAGCAATGAATACGGACCGTATCAGCCAATAAAAGATGCAGTTTTTATATTTCGGTTTTAGAGCAGTTTTATTTTCTGTTTAGAGTTAATTGTAAACTTAGGCAGCAAGTTATCTATTTAGACATGTGCAGGAAGTAGTGGGTAGTTATTAATTAATATGTCATGTAGTGGGTTGGTTATAGGTTAGTTATAGCAAAGTTAGTGGAGTTAGTGGGGTGCGAAATGAGGGATATGCACCACTAGAAATATTAGATCTGTTTATGTTAATTAAAAATGAAAAAAATGGAGTTGTGAAAATTTCGGCTGCTGCCCTGTTTTCTGTTTTTTCCTCTTTTTCGAAAAACTCCCAACAGTTAGTCTATGAATTTGTTCTGAAAGGGACACTTTTTGATTTGCTTCATGAAAAGAGCCAAAATAGGCCAATTTCTTTGGGTATTCGTCTAACGATTGCTTTAGAGTCAGCAATGGCTCTTGATTATCTGCACTCCTCCATCTCTCACTCTATACTTCATGGTGATGTCAAATCGGCAAATATTTTGCTAGATGATGGTTACCACACAAAAGTCTCTGATTTTGGAGCTTCAAATCTCATGCCTGTTGATGATGCTCTTATATTGTGGAGCTTGTACAAGGGACTCGTGGGTATTTAGATCCCGAATGTCTGTGCACTCAGATAATTACAAAGAAAAGTGATGTATATAGTTTTGGGGTAGTTATTTTGGAACTCATTACAAGGAAAAAGGCGATTTATCTAGACCATGAAACCGGTGAAAAGCAACACTTAGCTTCTTGTTTCGTTTCGAAATGAAATCAGAATAAACTTCATGACATGTTGGATGATGAAATAGTGACTACTGATGAGGAGGTAATTAGCGAGCTCGCTGTGTGGTGCCTGAGCACCAGAGGAGACGATAGACCGACAGTGAAGCAAGTTGTTAAGGAATTACAAAATCTGTTGAAGTCTGATAGCAGCTTGCCAGGTTGGCAGGTTGAGATGTAATTATTATAATTCATTGTAATTCACAGCACGATAAGAACATTAGTGACTGATCGGACACGTACGTGTCTAAACTCAAATTTTGAGTTACTTTAGGTTATTCAGACCCTTAGAAGATGCCATTGAACAAGACGTCCAGCACGAAGTCTAGGAAGCTTGGTGTCCACTTCGGACTCCCATGCACCTGGCATAGCTTTTATGTTCAAATCCACTTTTTTTCTTTCTGGCGCCTGTACCACTATTTCGCTCTTTCGTAATGGTGCTCCAGCCTGGCCCTCACTTGTCGAGCGGGCGCCCCTTGAATTTTGAAACAGGGGAGCAGTCGCCCCCTGTTTCATCAATTCTAGGGGCAACTGCTCCCTTTGAATTTTGAAACAGGGGAGCAGTCGCCCCTTGAATTTTGAATATTTTTGGAGATTTATAGGTTTGTATCAAATTTGTCCTTCCTTCCTTGTAATTTTATTGGGCCTCCCTCTGGAATTCTAATTTGTAATTATATATGGATATATTTAGTGTTAAAATTAAAATAATTTTTTGAATTTTAATTAGTATTTATGATTAGAAATTAGATGTGAGAGCATTGAAAATTTTAACTGAGCTCAAACTTTAAGCATAAAGGAAGGAACGATCACTTTGTTTGGGAGGTCGTGCTTTAGTCGATCATAATTTAGTAACTGGACCCCCGACGTGCCAACGTGAGAAATAAAGTGAGATAATCTACGAATCATTCCCAACAGGAGTTGATGCAGCTCTGTTTTTTTCCTAGCCAATAAATTTCCAGTAGCAACACATGTCACGTATACTACATAATAGAAAGTCAAACATGGTAACGTTTCCGATCGAGAAGTGTATATATATATATATATATATATATATATATAGAGTGGCTAATATCAAAACGTTTGTTCCTAGCCCCCGGTGCAACCAAGTTGTTTTCGGGTTTTCAAAGTCCAAACGGTCGATCCGAACCGTTCAACATGTTCTCTATATTGAAATGTACTTGGAAACTAAATTTTATATTTTTTGGAATTTTTTTGCTATTTATTAAGCTACTTTGAAAATTGCTGATCACATGGTCCAGAATTTAGTTGCACTGTTTTTACTGTTCACCCGAATCAGCAAATTTCAAAGTGGCTTAATAAATAGCAAAAAAATTCCAAAAAATGTAAAATTTGGTCTCCAAGCATATTTTAATATAGATTAAACATCTAACGGTTCGCATCGACCGTTTGAACTTTGAAAATCCGAAAACAACTTGGTTGCACCGGGGGCTAGGAACAAACATTTTGATATTAGCCACTATATATATATATATATATATATATATATATATGATCATTCACGGCTCACATGTGGGCCCAGGCTGTTGTTGATATTACGCTGTCAAACGTGGTGTATGTATATTGAATATTAAACGGATACGAATATACATATGAATATAGTTTGAATACATAATTTATATATTGTAACAAAATTAACTAATTATTCAGAAAATTATTTTTCAAAATAATTTTCGGTTCTGCATACTTTTATCCTACTCTTTCTTAGACATGTTCATATAAATGTATGTAAAGTCAAATCTATTGTTTTTAAGTATTTTTATTTTTTGTTTGTAATGAGTTCAAACTTTTTATGTGTAATGTAATTGTAAATGTTGTTTATATTAATAAATGTAGTATTTTTGGTATATGTTATGTTTAAATTAATGAAATACGGATGCTAGCTCATTATAAACTGTATTTTTTATTGTATATAGTCCTTTTCATATATATATATATACACACACACCCACACACAGAGAGATGGATGGACTAACTTGCTTTGGGAATTAAAGTTGGTATTTTACTTCCTGCTTAAATCTTCATTTTCAAAGTTTAAATAGTCGGTTCAAACCTTCCAACATGATTTTCATATTAAAATGTGCTTGGAGATCAAATTTTACATTTTTTTTTTCAAAAAAGTAGTATTTTTTTAGAATTTTTCAAAATCATTATTTATAAACTTTTTATTATTATTTTAGAATTTTTCAAAATCATTATTTTTTTATTTAATGAAAAGCTGTGATTTTCAAAAATTCCAAATCGTCGATCTAAACCATTCAACATGATCTCCATAATAAAATGTGCTTCCAGATCAAATTTTACATTTTTTTTAATTTGTTTACTATTTATTAAGATTTTTGGATTGACAATTTGGAATTTGAAAATGTAGAAAATGATCGTGGTAACTTTGTTGTAACTCAAAATTGTGATAACTAGATCTCTCCTCTATATATACACACACACACGACGAGCATACGTAGACGAATTATGTTTAATCAGTGTTCTAAATTTACACTTAAAAGCACCCTTCTTACAGTCGGATCAAACTTAGCACCTTTCTTACAATTTAATAAATACACACAGAAACACTTAGTTTTATGAAATAATAGCTATTGATATACAGACTTATAATAGTTAAGCAATATTTAATATTAATATCTTTCATCCTAGTAGTGTGTATCCAACCTGAGGGCATTCAAGACAAAATTTTTATGTACTGATTAAAATAGTAAATCTGATAAATTTTAAAACTATTGCAGATAATTGAAAGTAGAGAAAAATGGAGGATACTGAGATTAATGACTCATGCAATACAGTTCGAGTGTATGTTATGGTATGAAAAATATTATTCATATTCTTACCAACTAACTAATACCATGTTCATTTTTATGCGAAAGTATTGTTGAATTATTCATTTACAATCATTGTATGGGTTTATAAAGGCCAATTAGCCATTGGAGTTTCCTAATCTAATTTCTAGCCGTTGGAATTTCCTAATTTAATGTAATATAATATTGGTTTAAATATTAGATTAGATTAATTATTATTTTATTTATTCATTCCTTCCATCGCTATTCCAATTATACAATCCAAACGACATTTTTACTAACCCGAATAGTCCAAAGTTAGCGCTATTCTCAAACCACTTAGGTTAGCACTATTTTTAAAACCCAAAAATTGCTATTCTTGGACTAATCCTTAGAAGGAACATATGGATTTTTCTGATTGAAGAAGGCAACATATGAATTTTTCGATTCCATAGAAGGAACATATGAATTTTTTCGATTACATAGAAAGAACATATGGATTTTTCGATTCCATAGAAGGAACATATGAATTTTTTCGATTCCATAGAAGGAACATATGAATTTTTTCGATTCCATAGAAGGAACATATGAATTTTTCGATTCCATAGAAGGAACATATGAATTTTTCGATTCCATAGAAAGAACATATGAATTTTTCGAGATAAACAGCGACACTAAGATCCCTCAAATAGAAGAGAACAGTGAGATCACCAGCAGCACACTTGCTGACAGACTAGCGACAATATCAGTATGCTAAGATATTAGAGATTGAGAATAAGGGAGAAAGAGGAAATATTAGAGGTGTTGCAATTCTAATATATGTACTGACAATATCAGTATGCTAAACCTCTTAACTAGAATGGGAATTCCATTATGGGCCCATCTAATTGTAATTAAGTTATAAATTAATTAAGGCCCAATAATTCCTCACTGGGCCCAACCCATTTTTGCCTGCCATGAATGGACCGGACCGGATCTGCTTCTAAAACTTCCATCAGAAGTAAATTTGGCACTTCACACACAAGAAAATAAGAAAATGTAAAGGGGAAAAGAAATGAAGCCGCATGGTCTCAGCTTTGTTAACTGATCCGCTTCCTCAAAGGTAACATAATATTTTAGGTTACATCTGGACCGTTTGATCAGAATATGGGCTTCCGATCCGAGGTGTTAAAAAGATCGGACGGTCCAGATCGAAAGGTAGAATTTGAGTTACTTTAGGCGTTGTTATCCTCAAATCAGTACCTTCCGATTTGCCCCCTTAATAATAAAAAATATTTTATTGACTCTCTCTCTTCTCAATCTCACTCTCCGTCTATGCTTTCGTCGTAGGTCAACTAACCGCCGACGAATTTTCTCATGAAGCCGAAATCCCTAAAGAAACCCTCCGATGAGGTTTCCTTTCTCTCTCTTTCTCTTTCTCTTGCAATTATTCTCGAGTTTAGTTCAATAATCAAGATTAATTTGAATCAGTCTAGACTTCGTTTGCAAGAAATGACTGCAAGTGGGCCCCATTGCGTTTTAAAAATTTGAGACTTATTGTTATAGTCTTGATTTGATTTAATTTTTGGTCTTGGATTGCGTTAATTACTTGCACTAGATAATATGCAGTGCTGTTTTTATTCTATTGTCGGTGCACTGGATGAGGCAAAAACTGCTCTCTTAACATCATACTCAAATAGTAAAACCTAATTGAGATATTGAAATATTGAAATATTGAATGTGGGCCCCGTTGCGTTTTTCTCAATGTCTTGTGTTGCTGCCCAATCAATTTGATTTAATTATATCTGATTGAATGTCTGGTTTCATTTCTTCAAGTGCCTTATTTGCACCAGAAATTATATTTTTTTTGTAATTGAGGTGTCTAATTGAAATATTGAAGTATTGGTTACATTTTGGATCTATATTTCAAGAAAAAATCAGACTAAAGAAATCAAAATCTGTGAAAACAAAGCGCAGTTACTCTTCTGATTCATCTGTAAGTGGCAGGAAGAAGCCACGTAAATCGAAAAAATTAAAGAAGAAACCTAGAAAGAAGTCTTCATCTTACTCAAGCGATTACTCTATCATTAGTTGCTCAACTTGCAAAAACGGAAAGAGAGCAATGCAAAATCAAAAGTAAGAAAGGTTGAGTTAGTACTGGTACCAAGTATAAGAGAAGAGAGAAAGCGGCCGAAGCCGTAAAAGATCTAGGAGTTGTTCTACTTGTAGTGGTAGAAGTGGAAGTCCCTGAAAAAGGGAGAGAGAAAGAAGAGAAAGCACGGATTTCAAGGCATGATAGTGACATTGTATCTTCTTCAAAGGATGAAGAGAGCATGGAGCAAAAAAGAGTGAACCAATAGCTGAGGCGTCAGAGAAAGTTGTACCAGAAAAGGAGTCAGAGAAAGTGGTACCAGAAAAGGCATCAGAGAATGTTGTACCAGAAAAGGTACAAAATGATGATATGAAAAAAACAGGGGGTGGTGGTGGATCCGGAGTTAATATTGCGGCAAAAGGCGCTTGAAAATTTCATAAAGTTTCACAAAGTTAAAAAAGGTGGTATTAGTGAAGAAAGAGGTGAACCTGTTTTACATGAATCAAATAAAAGAGAAGAATCCATTTTCGATGAACCCAGTGAACTAATTACTGATATGAAGTTGAATGGAAAAGACGAAATTGTCCTTATTTCGGTTAGAAGGCCTAAGCTTAGGTCTGTTCTAGTTATCCCAACAAAAAGGGAAGTTGGTGTAGGTACGTATAATACCGGTGAAGTTTCAGATTAGGCCCAAAAGAGGAAAATAAAGGAATAGGCCAAAGAGCCCATTCTTTGTTTGTCTGCGTTGTTGTTACTGCACCTAAATCCAGTTAAATTTAAGTCACATCTCTTGTGCCCCAACCTTACCCCCAGATCATAATATTGAGCATAAATTCAGAAGCTCCATCAGTTATAACTTAATGCAGGGCTATAGTCTGAGCACACACACACACATATATATATATATATGTATGTATGTAGAGAGAGAGGGGGGTTGGTAAGATCAAGATGTTACTAATTTATTTTCGCGATTTTAAAGTTCAAATTGTTGATCTCAAGTGTTCAACGTGTTATCCATATTAAAATATGCTTGTAGACAAAATTTTACATTTTTTGGATTTTTTTATTATTTTTATAGATTTTTGAAAATCACTGTTTTTCATAATAAAAAATGTAAAATTTACTTAGACATGCGTGTTTGAAAATCGTGATATGATCTAAATTTGCTTATTGATGATTTAACTTGTTGTACATATTGTTTAAAGTTTGATTTCAATCATCATGATTTTAAAAACAACATATTGAATTCAAGTTTCAAGCGGACAAGGTACGTATTTAACTTTAATATGTAAAATGATCTAGCTCAAACATATTGTTTAATTTTTATAATTTTTTCTCTTACCCTTTGTACTTATCATCTATATGTTTATTTTAATTAAAATTGTTAGGAATCTTTGTATTGATGTTTTGTAATTAATTTATACTTGTTAATTGAATAGATGGATCAATCTTCTAACCAAAATAATGAGCTATCATCAACTTAATTGGATGGAATTTTTGTCAATATGAGATTGAGAATTTTTAGAATATTTTACAATTTATTAATTTAGCATATATTGATTTAATTTTTTTTATTGTAGTGTTATGTTGTACTTTTATTTTATTTTTTTAATCATAAGCTAAATGTCAAAATTATTCATGATAATTTGCATTCAATAGTTTGTTCTATTTAAGTAATTATGTCATTTTCTTTAGTGATTTTTGTACAAAAAAAATTGATAAAATGTTAATGTTAGTGTAATAATCTAGAAGTCAATCATAAGATAATTTTATTATATATATTTGTTCATGTAATGGATGATTAATAAAGATATCATTTTGTTTTTTGAGATTTATCGCATTTATGAATCAGTTCGAGTTAATGACTTGAAATTGTTGAACTCCATAATATAGATGATAAATACTCTTAATAGTCACTAACCGTGGTAATTAGCAAGGAATACTAATTGACCAATAAAATGTTAGTATATGGATTAAATAATGGTTAAGTTTTACAAATCATAGACAAAAAGTTGTCATTTTAATCACATAGATACATGTTAGAGAACATGGTATTTGATAGACCCTTAATGAAACGTTAAATGAAATTGTGTTCGTGTCATTAATGTTTCATTCAGTGTTAAGTTCTAAAGTATGAGGTGGTTCGTCTTTCCTACATGAGAAGTGTGTATTCGTGAGTGTTGTTCAACACTATTCGTAAAAAGTAGCTATGCAGATGACATTTCAGTATACATGACTTATGCGGAGGGGAGATGTTCACCAAGACTACTATTGTCCCTCGTATACATTACGGGTGATGGTATCACTAGGCCTCTTGATAAAGTAGGGTTATCAGCGCGTGATATGATTAAAGAGTTAATAATATTTGATAATCTACTTAAGATCGAGAAAAAATTAAGTTTGCAAGGATGACACACATCTACCTTGAAACTGATCTGATACTATGAGACAAAAGAATTAAGAACTTGGACAACATGTCCAGTCTGATGTATAATCAAGTTTCAGCATGTTATTTTAACTTCTACCTTAACCCAAAGATTTAGGGGGCTCCCTTTCTTTGCAATGGTGTATACCATTGTATTTAGTCAAAGCAGGAAAAAAGTTTTTGGGGGCGACGGATCTGACAGATTCGGCTTATAAAAAAAGAACACCTCATCGTTCACAGTACGAGCACGCTCACCAATATCCCTTTGGACTTCCCATCAATCAAAATATTTATTTGATTATATCCATAAGACAAAATTAGGCTCGTGGAGCCCAAATTCTCTCCACCCAATAAATTTCTTGAGTTATTTTGTCAACAATCCAAAATCAATCCAAAATCAATTTAAGATGCAGTTTCTGATTGTCAACAAAGAAAAATAATTATACAAAATTTAACAATATGCCAAAAGAAGAATAATTATACAAAATTTAACGATATGCCAAAAGAAGAAAAATTATACAAAATTTAACGATATGCCTAGCAACTTTAAAATAATATGCATGCCAAAATACAAGAAAAAGAAGAAACAAAAGATGTCATATATGAAATATTAATTACTTCACATAATAAAAATGTTCTGTATACATTACTATTTCAATGTGAAAAAAGCTACAATACTAATAATATATAGTTTCTAAAATCTAAGTAGGTTAATTGAGCTATGATTTAGCTCCGAGAAAATTTATGAAGTATAGCACTCGGTTGAACTACGGAGAATTGGAAATCTAACAAAGGAGCAAGGGAGGTGGATCAGAGATTTAGAGTAGGATCCCGTGAAAGTTAGCACTGGGCAGTCGATATATTTGGGTTGAGATTTTCAAAAGCTCAGAAATTTAGTGAGTATCTCTACAAATGTCCTATACTAGAATCGGCCATAAGTCCGATCCTGATTAACCCTACTTTCAGTATCGCCTGGATCAGGATCGCACCCAAATCCGATCCTGATGGCTTCATTTGACCGATCCTGATTGCTATTTCTCCACTAGTGGCGCCCATCATGTCTTGCTACAACTACTTCTGTGTCTTTTTTACATCCAGGTCTGCCATTAATGGGTATTTAGTGGACATGTGGACATGTGCTTGGATTACTTTTAAAAAAAAAAAACATTGAACAATTTAAGAGGAACCAACACAAATGCAGAGACGGGCTTTTCTACGCCCAACAAGGTCCCCAAATTTACACCTCACCCAGTCAACATATTATAGATTACGGCCGGATCCTATCAGATTAACATTTTCATATATGAATCAATTGGAAATTAATAAATTAAGCCTGTAATAACACTAAATGAATAATATAAAATAACATAGAAATTTAAATTGTGAAGTTATGAAGTCTTGTCGGTTGTATATTATTCAAGCTAGCAATCCAAAAATTTCATCAAAAGGATCATAAAAAATTGAAGCACACTCATCATGTAAAAATGCATCTCAACCCAGGCCCAATGTATATCTTATAAACTTCTACAATACAGGAGCATTAATTTTCAAATTAACGGCACACACCCAAATGAGAATAAAAAGCTAGGCCTGGCTTCTTCCAAATTAATTCACGGCACACACGGACACACTTGTATGTGAAAGGGGAGTGCTATACTAAGAGTATCATTTGAAATTTTGAGAGCTGAGAGAAATTTTTCTCTCTAAATACCAATTTTGTCCTTGTGCTCTCTCTTCCTTATCCATCACAACTAATTATGTCATAATTAATACAAAAGTTAATAAAGGAAAAAGTTTAACAAAGAATGTTACTCCTATAGAAAAAGAAAAATTGTAATTTTGGTAACAATTTTTTCTCAGCATGGCTAAGGCTATGCCTTTTTTAAACAAACTGGGTACTGTACCAGTATTGACTATTGACAAATATTATATGTATTTTATATTTTTACGTTTGATCCGCATAATCCATGTAGATGTTATTCTCAATCATATTCCTATACATCATTACATTAATATTTTTCATTTAATGTACATGATATGAAAATCCAAATGAAAAATGAAATTCAGATAGAGAACATGTAATACTGGTCTTTTATTGATCATGGTACAATAGCCTAGCTGAGGGGTATTTGCTGTTAGGGAACAAATACCGGTCTTTTATTATATTACATATTGATTTAATTACATTGTATATAACAAAACACATAATTAAGGTAACTAATAAATCTGATATGGAACTGATTCATTGCATATCAGACGATGAGCGATTTGGAACTGATTCATTGCATATCAGACGATGAGCGATTTGGAACTGATTCATTTCCATTTTCTCCTCCTTTATTAGCTCCCTTCTTAATTATGTTAGAAAGAGAGAGTAAGGGCAAAATTGGAATTTAAGGAAAAAAATTCTCTCGGCCCTGAAAAGCTCAATTCATGCCCTTAGAATAGCACGCCCCAAAAAATGCACTATACATGGAATATGTTTCTTTAATTAAGATGCATGCATTGTCCAATTAAAGTGTTACCATATATAATTGAGTTTAGAGTACCAATTACACTTGCTTAATTTACTATAGAATAAATTAATTAGAGCATTCGCATTGAGATTTCTTTTTTATTTCTAAAAATACGAGTGGCATTACGAAATCATATCCTCTGAATTAACTCAAATTTTGAGTTTAGATCTTCACTGTCTGATTTAAATCTACATGAATATTAAAGGGCCCCGTGCATTACAGGTGTGGGCTGGATTGGCTCGGATTCTAATTGGACGGTCCAGAGCTAAACTCAAACGGTTTGTTAATGCAGAGGATGCAGACTCGTGGCATTTCTATTCTAATTTCTGGGATGTAACGTAATTTCTAATTTATAAAAAAAAAGATTTAAAACAAATCACTTTCTAATGATTTTTATTGGCTCTCGTTCTCTCTTCCATAGTAATAAATACTGACGTGGTCACTAAAAGAAATTAAAAGTTAATTGTTCGAGTGTAGGGGTTTAAAAATTAAAATAAACTTAATTTCTATTTAGTTCTTGACAACTGTTTTTAATTTAATTTTAATTTTACTGGTGCAGCAGATGATTTTAATGCGTTTCTTTGTGAGAAGTAGCTTGGTTAGAGACAATTAATTATATTATTTCCAATTTATAAGAGTGACTACCTTCACTGGGCATCTCCACTACTTGTAATAAAAGGCACTAACGATTTTGAGATCCGAGCTCCACCGACCGTTCACATGTAATGCAATGTTACATACGTTCAGGTACGATTATAATTTTATTATGTCTTAATATGTTTTATATGTAATGTGTGTTTGCTTAATGTAATGAAGAATCTTGGGCGTGGGAGGCAAGATCCACGGTTCATTCCCCGAGATCGAGCATCAGCTGCTAATTATCGCCATCTCACGTGACTACTGCTAAAAAAGGATTAAAAAAAAATAAGATGCTGTACCTTTGTTCACTACCTTTGTTCTATCATATTTTTATCATATTCATATCCAGGACCTACTTTATTTATGGTATGTTCAAAAAACATGGTTTTAACATAGTATTTCTCAATTAGCCTTAGCTAGTGAAATAACTTTTACTGTGAAGTCTGCTCATTCATTTATTGAAATTAGGGTTTTGGAGGTAGTGATGGGCAGCACCACGTGCCATTACGAGAAACATAGGGAGATATTCTGCAGATTATTCCAAACGGGACTATATGCAGCTCTGTTTTCATACCCAATAGATTCCTTCCAGCAACTCATTTCACATTCAAAATTCCAACTACGTTGTTAGACGCGTTGTGTCACGTAGAGTGGAAAAAATAGTACGATGGAGCCGGTTTTGTGACCCAATGATATGGTTATGGTACGGAATAACACGGCATGCATATCAGTTATTTGTCGTGAATTGCGTGTCCCGTGTTGTAACTAATTTTTGAAAATTTGGCACGGCACATCACGTCATTTGAAATATCTAGTCACAGTATAGCACGGCACGTTGTCACACAAGTCTCGAGTAATTAGAACCGTTATATTTTGATCAAATAGTAAATCTTGAATAAACTAATATAAATTATGCAAAAAAATAGTTAAATGTGACCAGTCACGTTTGGACACGGCGTGACCATTCGCATGTCATGACCACCTCTTGACATTTTGACCATAACATGACAAGACACGTAAAAAATTAACTTGATCACAACACGAGACTAAACTAAAAAAATGTTAATCATAACACGGCACCACACGTTACGTTTTTTCCACTTTAATGTCACAGCGTGTTCGCGCTCTCTTCTTAAAGATGTTGTCTCCTAAATTTAAAAAATTAACACGTTTAAACAGGATACTTTACAAACAACTAGTTGTTGCATTTTTTTTGTCATTTCTTTCGATTAAAGCAAGCTGGCACTGTCATATGGCAACCTCTAATAGGTCCAGTACCCAGACACGCCTTTTGATATGCACAATTTTCTTTAGCCTTTTAGGAAATTGAAGAGAAACTTCAAATTAATTTGAATTCCGCCTTGGGCAAAAGCTCTCATTAATATATCCAATTTGTACCTACATGTATTTTAAATGACAAGTACACCTAGAAATGTTGTTCTCTATTTTTAAGATAGTTTCTCAATACCACCATTGGGAAATAATAATCTCAAGCGAGCAATAAAATGAGAAAAAAAATTAAAACTTAACAAAATATTAACGATCAGTTTATTCAATATTTCATGGATGTTTTTTTCATAGTTTTTAACATTTATAAGAAAATTATAAACATTTTCCTCACATTTTACAAACACAGAAGAAAATTCAAAATAATTATGTATGTTGCGCTCTTACAAGACACAAATTATGAATATTTTTCTTCTTATCTAAAATAACAATAATTAAAAAAATAAAATATTAGAGTTGAACCCTGCATTTTGCGACGAGTTTTTTACAGTCGGTACGTACTTGTAATGCATTGTTTATACGCAAATTTAGTCAACCAAATATTACACTTTTTTTAATTCAGTTTAGTCAACAAAGCAATATTTATTTTTCTTAAGTATCCGAAATTAAAAAATATATAAAAGTTTTATGAACAACATGTTGGAACTCTTTTAATAAAAATTGTAAATTCTTCAATTATTGAAAAATATGTCAATAAAGGGACCTCTGTAATTTTTTGTACGATTAGTAAACAACATTTTCTAAATTATACAATTTGTACTTTTAAAAACTATTTTTTAGTTATGTTAGTTTGAGCGTTCAATAAACTGTAGACATTCTTAAATTAATTTGAATTTAAATTCGCCCATGTTGGATCGACAATACTTACCCACAAATTCCACCATGCTATAATTTTTGGTGTTTAAAAAATGCTGACATATTTACTAATATCCAAAGTTTAATTGAAATTAATTAATATACCCATATCCGCTGGGAAGTTATAAAAATACCTGTACTGGCTATTTTCCGGCCGGTACTCAATTTAATTCAGTATCGGCTGGATAATGGCCGGTATCTAAATTTTTTTTATTTTTTTAATACAGTACCGGCCATTTTCTGGCCGGTACTTTATTTTATATTTTTTAAGGATGGGCATAGCATATTTGGCTACAAGAAAAAGTCATAGAAAACTCGAAATTACTCGGAATGCCCTAAACAGTCTGGTTCACGTGATTGCGCAATTTTTGTTTTGCGATACTTGTAAAGTTTAATTACCGAAAGTGAAATGGATTTCTGCCAGGTTACTTTTTTCTATTGTTCTTATTTTATAATTTAAAGTTTTGTTATTTATATATTATTGATAATATTTTGGATTTTTTTGCAGGAGGACATCACTCGAGAAAGAATTATTCAGGCAATGAGACTTCTGTCTCATCCTCAGAATATTCTACAAAGGATGCGCAAGTAGATTTTGTTAGGATGACAGTACCTTCTTCTCTTTTTTTGTTCAGTTTCCTGGATGATTGTAAAGTGTTTACAGCAATATGGTGATGTTTTTACAGAATAATTGGTATTTGTTTACAGGATTATGGCGATGTTTACAGAACCCTTTTTTTTTGTTCTATGTCCTGGATGATGGTAATGTCTGCACAGAATGATTGTGACATTTGTCAAATTTGTACACAATTCTTGACAACTGAAAATAGTATATAAATTTGCATTTGCTAATCTAAAATTAATTATAATTGATAAAATTAATTAAAAAATTTCTTCAAAAAAAAAGGTTTATAGGATTATTCAAAATAGTTTACAGTATAAATGACATCTGTATACCGTATTATAATACAATGTCTACAGAATTATAAAGCTTTGAATGAACCTTCTATATGTAGAACAAAAAAAATTTGAAAAACATATTTCTCTAATTTTTTTATGTTTAGAGAACTTAAGGCATATATATACAGAATTTGAAAGTGACCCGGTTCGTAAGATACCCTTCTAGAAGGTGGTCCCGGTTCATTTATGATATTCAAAAGTAGTCAGTGCCTTCTAGAAGGTGGTCTCAATTTTTAACTGTCATTCGGTTACTAAGGGGGACCACACGCTTTTAATGAGGGGATGACGCGCTTTCATGAGGAGACCACGCGGATATATAACATTTTTTGAGAATTTGCTACTAGCTCGACATCCACTGTATTACTTTATAGGTTTACTGCAAAAGGTTTACAGGATTACCTTCATTAGTTTCCAGGGACTATGAGTTATATCCGGAGATTTTCCGGGAATTGGGGTCCGGGGACTATTAGCTGCTTCCATATTAAAATGTACTTGGAGGTCAAATTTTATATTTTTTGAAAAAAATTCACTATTTTTTATAAATAGATACAAAATTACTGTTTTGGATGGTCCAAAATTATCTGAAAACAATGATTTTGTACCAAACTAAAAATGTAGTAAAAAGTTCAAAAAAATATAAAAATTTGTGTCAAAGCACATTTTAATATGGAGATAATGTTAAACAGTTCGGATCGACTATTCAGAAATATATGTGAGGATATATGGAAAATCAACCCTCTTAATTTTTGAATTTGATACCAGTCAAGTCTGCTCCTGCATTTATTAATACTAGGTTTGAGAGCTCGACTTTTTAAGCATTAATGAAGGATCCTTTTTGCTCGGTGCTGGAGATTTTGTTCGTAATTTAGTGATTGCAGGAAAATAATCCACAATTAAGTGTTACAAGAAAAATAATCCACAATTAAGTGTTGCAAGAAATTTATCTTTAAATTTCTTTGCCATTATATTCTTGCTCTTACTCATAAAAATTGTTTATGATTTAATGGAAAATGTGATTCATCCGTAACATGATGCTATACCTAAATTAGATATTGCAATGGTTAACTAACCATAATAAAAGTTTATTTCTTTTATGTTGCATTAAAGAAATATGTCAATCAATCGTCAGCATATATATAAAACTTAATATGAGTATGAAATGTTTTGGTATTATTTTTGGCGCTGTCTTTTTGAAATTAAATATGTTTTAATCAAAAGGCACCAAAACATGTTGGTGCAGGAGGAGAAGATAGAGTGGGGTTGGACTTTCAAATAAAATATTCTTGCTACGAATGGAGATCAATTTTATACTATTCATAACATTTTACTATAAATCATATAGAAAATAACGCACAAGTACAGAAATTTTGAAGAAAAATAGAGATCAATTGTTCCTATTATTTATAGTTCCTCCACCCATATTATTCAAACTAGATATTTAACTCCATGGTTACTATTTAATAAGTTAAAAAAAAGTTTTAAGAATTAAGTAATAAATTAAAAATTTATAAAATATTAAAAATATCTGTAAGAAAATACAACAATTAATTATATTATTTTTTAAATTTCATACGAGTCAAGTCTGCTAGTGCATATATATATTAAAACTAGGGTTGAGAGCTCGTGTTGTTAAGCATAAATGAAGGATCGACCCTTTTTGCTTGGGAGCTCGTGCTTTTGTTCATAATTTAGTGACTGAACCCTCACCGCCCCACGTGCCAATGTGAGAAATATATATAGGGAGATTTTGTGTATGATTCCAAACAGGAGTTGGTGCAGATTTGTTTTCATACCCAAAAAATTAACTGCAGCAACTCATTTCGACTTACAAATATATGTCGATAAAAATTCAACCAATCTCATTTGTTCGATATTAGCAGTTGTTAATTTGCTGTCAAATTTACCCGAAAATCACGGATCATTCATGGCTCATGGTTGGACACAGGGCTGTTTATATTTAACTCCTTGGTTAATATCCTAATATAGGACTCTTTCAAAATGATACTAATTAACCCTACTTCTTGTCTTTTCTGTTTAAGAAAACGAAAATGTAACAAAATTAAAGAATCATTTTCAACTTGAGGTGAAACTAAGAAAGTTGAGATTTGAGATGCTAAATAGATTGTGATCCAGATCTTAAATTGAATTGAATTTGAGGCGAAACTAAGAAAGTTAAGAAAGTTGAGATTTGACATGCTAAATAGATTTGATAAAATAGACTAAGAAATATAAAAAATTATAAAATATAAAAAATAAAGCAACTAATTAATTTGAATTTATGATAGAGGCTTAGCCTAATTAGACTTTGGATCCATTGACCAAAGGTGTAATAGTTGAATCTACACAGCTTGCTACAGAGAGCGAAGCAGAGGATCTGTAGTCTTCTTTTGTCCACTTGACCACCTACCTCCCTATAATTAAGAAACTCCTATGCTTTCTAATTCGCCAAAGAAAGAGCTAGAGAGAAGAACACAGGAGTGCTCTCATTTTGGGTACGTAGTCTCTCTACATTTTTTTTTTTACAAATTTTCTGATTGGGTGATCCAGATTTTAGCGGATCCTCTTTCGGTAAGTTTACACAATAGTTTCAGTGTACGTATGCTTACTTAATTGATCTGTTTGTGAATTTATGTGTTGGGAAATTTCTTAGTTTACATCCCAGAGAATGTGTGCCTTCTGTTTTGTTTACTTAAGATCAATCATAATATATGACTCCCTCAAATGATATTCATCCTACTTCTTGTCTTTCCTGTTTAAGAAGATGAATGAAACAAATTACGGGATCTTTTCTCACTTTACAGGATGAAACAAATAAATTACGACAGTATGATTTTATTATATAAAATAGACTAAAATTTAAAAATGAAATTACTAATTTATTTATAGAAATGGCTTAGTGACTTCTAATTATACTTTGGATCCGTTGACCTAATGTGTAATTTATTAATCTACAGTACAGCTTGCTACACAGAGACTAAGAGTGCAAAGCAGAGGATCTGTAGTCTTCTCCTGCCTCAGATTTAGTTTTCTAATTCGCCTCGTCGTCATTTGGAGAAAGAGCCGTAGAGACAAACATAGGCGTACTGCTGATCTCCTCTTCGGTACTTCTCTCTACATTTCCTCTCTAATTATTCTCAGCACCTTTTATTTCATACTAGTTTTTATTTCTCCAATTCGTGACTGGGTGATTCATATCTTAGTGGATCCTCTCATTGGTAAGTGTATATTGATGACTAGATATGTTTGTTTTGTGAATAGTTGTCTTGGGAGATTTGTTAGTTTCACATCCCAGAGAATGTGTGCCTTTTTTTTTCTTTGTTTTAATCAACGTTTTCATCTCATGTATAGTAAATGGTTACTTTAGATCTGTTACTCAGGCCGTTATCTATTAGTATGATTTAGTTTGTGTAGATCATTTTAAGACTGAATAATGATCTGATTTCTAGTTTTAAATATTTGGCAGAGTGCCTCGTTTGTATCAATTTTTATATATCTAGGCTTAATGCTACGCTTCAACCTTTAACTATATATCTCGAGGGCTTAAATCTTATATTTAGTCAAATGCAAATTAATAATATTTAGACTAAAATATATAATAACACACTTTGGGAAAAATGGAAATAGATTAAGTTTAAGTTAGTCTAAAAAGAAAGGTATATATCTCATTGTCTCATTAATTATATATATGACCTGTCCTCTCATTTGAAGGTATGTACAATGTTTTATTTTGAGTGTTTGTTGTTTTATCTAGAATGTCAATGAAATCTTTTTATCTGTTTACCTGATTTATATCATATTTGATAAAATGGGTATGATCAAGTAAAAAAACAAAAAAAAGTTCATTAATTTTTTTGTTAGCTTATAGGATAAGGATATGATAATTTGTTTATTTATACGTATAACTATATAAGTTTTATTATTAATATTACATTGATTTTTCAAAATTTTATATAATATTTTTTTTGTTAATTATGATAACATTAATTTGTCCAACATATCAATTTATTTAATAAAAAATTTATATCATTTTATTTAATTAATAATTTACATTCTAAAATAATGGTATACAAATAATATTTTTTATATTTAATAAAAATAATATTTTTTATATTTAATAAAAATAATATTTTTTATCTTTAATAAAAATAATATTTTTTATATTTAATAAAAATATTTATTTATTATATTTGTTAATTAAATTCCAAGAGCTATCAATTTGTTTGGCATAATTATTCATTACGTGTTTTGTTATTTGTTATCTTTACGGATAAGGGCAGGATATGTTTAAGGTTAATACTATATTTATATGAGTATGAAAATGTCCTCACTGATCCTTAGTTTTACCCATTTGACATCTCTAGTTTTACTTGCGTAAATTGATCAATTTTCACATGAAAGTAAAAAATTATCTAATTAACGAAACCATAACTTTTGATTAACCTGGATATGGTTTTGCCATTCTTCTTGGATTATTATCCGTACATATTCAATATTTAATAACGTTCCACATTATTTCAGAACAACAATTATTTGTGGATTAATCGGGAAGAGGTCAGAAATGAGTGATGATGACCAACAACTAGTAGATGAAATATCCACATCAACAGAAACGAGTAATGAAATGGATGAAATGGATGAGTGGGTTGTGGATATAGAAGGTCGAGTAGAGAACCCCACATCAACTGATAGCGACAATAGTGACAGTGAAGTAGAAAAAAAACAGGGGCTAAAACACGCGAGGCGAAACCCTCTCCGCCTCTTTTTGGGGCTGAGGGTTGAGGGTTGCTCGCGAGGCGAAATCCTAGCTCGCAGCAAAAGGGGTGAGGCGACTGAGGGTTGCTCGCGAGGCGAAACCCTAGTCGCGAGAGGGGCGGAGAGGGTTCGGCCGTCCCTTCTCCGCCCATATGCACAGCGAGGAGGCGAGGTGGCTGAGGCGAAACCTTAGCAGCGGAGCGAAACCCTAGCAGCAAGGTGGATGAGGCGAAAGGGGCGACGCGGCTGATGCGAAATCCTAGCAGCGAGGGTGCTTGCGAGAGGGGCGGAGAGGCTTCGGCCGTCTCCTCTCCGCTGAGTCGCGCGAGGAGCAAGGGTTTCTTGCGAGAGGGGCCGTGCAGGTTTGGCTGTTCCCTCCAACCTGATCGAGGGTGGTTGAGCGAGCAGGGGTTAATAAAGCGAAATCTTAGATCAAAGACACGGCTGAGGCGGGGGTAGCCGGGCAAAGCAATGAGGGTTGCTTGCCAGAGGGGTGGAGAGAGTTCGGCCGACTCCTCTACTGAGTCTACTCCCCTATGCATGTGGAGATAGATGCAAGGTGGCTGAGGCGAGGTGGCGAGGCATATGAGGTAGCGAGAGGCAGGAGGCGACCGGTCATGATACTAGTAAATTAGGTGGTAGTGGAGGCTCTGAGATGGGGCAAGTTCTGTTAAGATTCGGATAGCTAAGTTACAAATGTAAATAGTTTAATATTACTAAGTGTTAATTTGTAGGACTAATGAGATATAAATATTTTTTTATCAATAAAAATTTGTAAGATGGCAATTGCCTTCTTACCCTCAAAAACAAAAAAAGAAGTAGAAAAAAAACCATCAATATTTGGTAAATGGGATTCTTGGGATGATTTTGGGGCCTCTTTCATACCTGAAACCCAAAAGTGGAAATATGTTGCATGTATGACTCACTGGTATGGTCTCAACGTAAAATCATTCCTTATATACATGCAAGGGAAGGTAGATCTAGCCTGGAGCTACTATCGTGGGGTCGATGAACAATTTCGAACAGCTGAAAATAACAAACGTTTTATAGAACACCTACTGGCCAGTAGTTGCTTCTTAATAATTTTGGTTATTTACGCATCAAAAGAGTACCGAAAGGTTATTAAGGATAAAATGGATGACCAAACTAGTTTTCCAAAAAGTCTAACGCGTAAAGACATTGGAAATTTAGTTACCATATTTCAAAAAGATGTGAAGTATTTAATTTACGCGTTGACCATGAACTACCAGATACCTTGGTTTGTTATCGAAGCTGTGTATACAGAGCTTTCCAACATAGGCAAGCTTTTAGATACCCCCATCCACAATCTTGCCGTCTCAATCTTTCAAACAAATCCGACAGCTCGTACATCTAAACTAAATGGTGGTACCGTTCCTGAAGGTGGCTTCAAACATCTATTACACATCTACCATTGGTCTCGTGCCCCCTATGGGAAGTACCTGGAGTATTCAAATAAGTACATTCGCAGATTCCATATACCTACTGCAACAGAATTGCAATTATCTCAAATGGTTTTCGTAAACGATGAGGGTGGCTTGATTGATGTGTCTTACTCTCACAACAGGAGATTATCTGGAGTGATGCAATTAACAACCTGGAACCTTCACGGCCTATGTTGCATGCATGGCGTGCTTGGTAAAAACAGCAGCAGATGCCCGAGTATTGCGAGAAAATGGTGTCATCCCAAGCACAACGTTTGACGACAAGGATGTTTTGCGCTGTGTACAAGAGCTCAAAAGTTTTATTCCAGTTGGTCTCTATATGCCCAATGAGCTGGTCATTTTGGAGAAGAAGGTGATGGAACATTATAAGAGAAGTGCCTATAGAGTATATGGAGAGTTCAAGAGCCGTTACTGCTCCAATCCATGGATAACCATCTCTGTCATTGCCGCCATCTTATTATTTGTCCTTACTTTTATTCAAACCGTACTTTCTTTTATTCAAACCAAATATAGTGTGCTTAGCTACAAAAAACAATGATTGCGCTAAGCTAAGTATAAGTATACACCTATATTTATATATCATCTTGTATCTTTAATTCATTTTATTTTATTTCACAATATCATGTATCCAATTTAAATTGTGTGTGTACTGGTGGTTTATCTTTATTCAATTGTGCTATCATGTATGTTGTACCTTATTTTCAATGTAATTCATTTGTCATTTTTATGTGCTTATGTGGGACCATGTGTGTTTTATCTTTTCACTTGTCGTACAGTATTAATTCACCTAACAAACCAAGTATTCAACTATTAATTATTATGTAAAAATATTCTTCATTAATTTTGAACTTTTCTTATGAGGGTATAAACTTCCTCCTGAGTGTTTCTCCCAAAGTTATAATCAGTGATATTATTCAATTTACTCCCATGCCAATAATCAGTAAATCTATCCTTTAAGCAATCCATCAAATATTATCTAGTACTTTTGACTTTGCATCTTGACTTTTGAAATATATTATATACCATCAAATATTATCGAAGGCTAATTTTTAAATGATCTATCGATCCTACTTCTTACAAGATTGTGAAATATTTTAAATTGGCAAACTGTAATTTTCAAACAAAATTGATCAATACATTAGTTTCGCACCCACGTACCTTAAAAGATTGTATTGAACATTCGTTTCATGCATCAAATATTGTAATAGATATGTGGACTCTTCTTACTTTACAGCTTCCGTCTCTCACAATTCACACCACGCCACAACAGACTCAGAGCTTTCCTCTCTACATCCCAAGCTTCCATTTCTCTTGATATTTGTCGAATAATAACCAAAAATAGAGAAAGAAAAGGACGAGAAAAGACGCGCAAGTCTGCAACATCTGGTGCGTTTGAAGGGGATTGTTATACTAGCTTGCTTCTTTTGTTTCTCCAGAGGTAAGTCCGTAGTTCCATTTAATTTTTCTTATTTTGCATTTTTTATTTAATTAAAAAATTGTGCTATAATATTGCATCGCAAAACTTTCATCCGCTAAGTTCGCATCTTGATTTTCGAAATATCATATATACGATCAGATATTACTTAGGGTTATCTCTACTAGAATTAAGTCTTAAGAGCCAGACAAAGAATTAAGATCCGGACAAAAAGAATTAAGCGGCTAAAGAAGTTAAGAGGACTCCTTTAGTCTTAAGAAAGTCTTGCCGAATAGTGAAAACGATCAGATATTCTTTTACCTTTTCTTATTATACTATTATAATGAAAACGAATTATTGTTATTGAATGGTTAATTATTAATAGAACAAGATCTACCTATATATCCCAATTCTTAAAGGATTGTAAAATATTTTAAATTTCACAAAGTATAATTTTCATACAAAACTTAAATACAATAGTTTTAGCAAGCTTACTTATCTAAATTATTATCAAATATCATATTGCAAGTGGCATTTTAAATAAGCCCCAATGGCCCAATCGAGTCAATGTTCAACTTGGCCCAGCCTGCCTTAGGTGGAAACCACTAGGAGATTTATTTACTATTATGTATGAGAAACTAATACAACATCATTCTTATACTTAATCATCAAAAAGTAAAAAATAGTTGAAGTTTGAGACAACATTAGTTTTCTATCATAGTAATGAGAAACTAATACAACATCATTTTTTCCTTCCTTAGACTTTCTAAAGAGTTCAATCTTCTATAAGATTATAAAAATTGCCAAAACCAAATTAAGTGCCAGTGTTGGTCTAAACTTTCTCAAACATCAAAATAAAATGTTGGAATATGTTTCAAACATATAATAACATGCCTGTGATACGCGTATTTTTAATTTTATTACTATTCATGTTTAGCAACTATTCAAACTGATACGATTTAAAAAGTTTTTATGTTTTTACGTTTTCTAAAAATTTGTCAAAAAAAATATTTTTAAGTTAATTTTAATGCATTCATGTTTCAATATTTTTTAACCGCTTGAAAAATAGTGGTGGATGAAGAGGCAACCCCGATTTTTTTTATATTAGCAGTTGATATTACGCTGTCACACATGGTGTCCTTTCCGAGAACTATGGATTAATCATGGCAGGTTGATCACAGGCTGTTCTTGAAATCTTTATAAAAAAAAAATCATAATTTACACCACTCACCACTCGCTTCTTGTCTTTTCTGTTTAAGAAGCCGAATGAAATAAAACTATGATATATATATTCTTAATTTCACGGCGAAACTAAGACACATTTTAGTAAGTATATATTGATGAATAGTTGTCTTGGGATATGTTTGTGAATAGTTGTCTTGGGATTCATATCTTAGTGGATCCTCTCATTGGTAAGTGTATATGTGATGACTAGATATGTTTGTGAATATTTGTGTTGGGAGATTTGTTAGTTTCATATCCCAGAGATTGTGTGCCTTGTTTTTTCTTTGTTTTTGTCAACGTTTCCATCTCACATATAGTAAATGGTTACTTTAGATTTGTTACTCAGGCCGTTATCTATTAGTAAGATTTAGTTTGTGTAGATCATTTTAAGACTGAATAATGATCCGATTTCTAGTTTTAAATATTTGGCAAAATGCCTCGTTTGTATCAATTTTTATATATCTAAGCTTAATGCTACGCTTCAATTTTTAACTATATTTCTTGAGGGCTTAAATCTTATATTTAGTCAAATGCAAATTAATAATATTTAGACTGAAATATTTAATAACACAGTTTGGGCAAAATGGAAAATAGATTAAGTTTAAGTTAGTCTAAAAAGAAAGGTATACGTTGGGAATTATCTATGAAGTTCTCTTTACAATGTTTGTTGTTTTATCTAGAATAAATGAAACCCTTTAATTTATTCCATTCATATCGCATTCGATAAGACGGATATGGTTAAGAACTTTTCTGTTAACTTAACGAGTATGGATATGGGTAAGAAAAACATTCATTATTTAGCTTATGGGATAAGAATATGGGTAAGAGTTATTTGATACCGTTACACTATTAAGTTAATTGAAAAAATAAAATTATATATATATATATATATATATATATGTGTGTGTGTGTTCAATATTTAATCACGTTACACATTATTTTCAGAACAGCTTGTTTGTGGATATATCTCGGGAAGAGTGTCAGAAATGAGTAATGATGTCCAGCAACTACGCCGTGATAATGAGGACTGGGTTGTGGAAATAGGAGAAATATTACAGAAAGTGCCGTTTTCCGATATTCCCACCGGATCATTCCAAGCATCAATAACCGACAGTGAAGAAAAGCCATCAATATTTTGTGATTATCCATGTTTGGTTTATTTTAGGCACCCTTATTTACATGGGATGGGTAGGGAATTCAGTGGATGGCAATTTGTTGCATTTATGAGGCGGTGGTTTGATCTCGACGTACGTTCATACAATGAATACATCCTAGAGAAGGAAAATCTAGTCCGGGGCTACTATCACGGCAATCATTTTTACGATAGGAGCAGATCAGGCACAAATTATTTCTTAGAATACCTACTGATCAATAGTTGCATCTTAGTATTTTCCATTCTTTTATTCCAAAATGTTCGGAACGGAATAGAAATTTTGAGTGGAACAAAAGAGAAAACGTGGGATTCAAAAGATGAAAGGTCCATAGAGTTTTATATTTTACACCAATATATAATGAAAAACCCGATGATGATAAAACTTCAGATGTTGGCCATGGACTACCAGATCCCGTGGTTTGTTGTAGAGGCTGTATATACAAAGCATTCCAACTTGAGCAAGCTTGTTGGTACCCCAATCGACAAACTTGCTCTCTCATGCTTTGACGACCTCTATCCGAGAGTGCACAAGTCCAAAGTGCATGGTGGTACCGGTATCGGTACCCTCCTCCCTGGTGGCTTCAAACATCTACTACACATGTTTCATTGGACTCGAACTCCTGAAGGGACGTATCTGGGGGAAACGAGATCATTATTGCAACCTACAAAGAACATGGGCAACTTCTATATACCAAGTGCAACCGACTTGAAATTATCGGCAACTGTTTTCAAAAAGCATGCCGATGCCGGTATTGATGTGTCTTACTGTGACAAGAGTGATGTTTTTGTGATATGAAATAGCGGAATAATGATGTTTGAGAAAACAGAATTCTTGTTTTCTTGAAGCTGTTGTACAGTGGGCTATATATAAGAAACAAAGAGAAAATAGCTGTTGGAGAAAATAACGGTAACTTGCCATAATTAGAAATAAAGGTTGAGTAACTTTATATAATAGTTGCTCCCTTTATTTCTATATTTAGCCTATGATGATCAATAATTTCTGAGGCTAATTGTTCCCTAATCCTACTTATTTTCTACACTCCCCCTCAAGTTAGGTGTGTAGATATCTCGTAACCCTAACTTGCCTATATTTGCTTCAAACGGTTTTGGATCTAAACCCTTTGTAAAAACATCCGCTAATTGATCTCCACTTCTTACAAACGGAGTCTCAATTTCTTTCGCTTGGATCTTTTCTCTAATAAAATGGCAATCGACTTCAATGTGTTTTGTTCTTTCATGAAATACTGGGTTGGATGCTATATGACGCGCCGATTGATTGTCGCAAAACATTTGCATTGGCAATTGAATTCGGATTCCACAATCCGAGAGAAGTTGTTTTATCCATGTTAATTCACTCGCGGTGGATGCCATGGCTCGATACTCCGCCTCGGCGCTTGACCTTGCCACGACATTTTGTTTCTTGCTTTTCCATGTGACTAAGTTTCCGCCTACAAATGTGCAAAAACCGGTTGTCGACTTTCGATCGAAACTTCCGGCCCAATCTGCATCGGAATAGCCACACACATTGTTAGAATTATTGTTTTTCATACAAATTCCTTTTCCGGGAGTTCCTTTTAAATACCTTAGAATTTTATTTATTGCCTCTAAGTGTGGTATTCTAGGAGCATGCATGAATTTACTAATTTGACTTACCGAGAAAGAGATATCCGGCCGTGTTACCGTTAAATATATTAATTTTCCTACAAGTCTTTGGAATTGGTTTATATCTTCTAACGGTACACCATCCTCACCATTTAATTTATTTTTACCATCTATCGGTGTTGAGGCCGGTTTACACCCTAATTTTCCGGTTTCTTCTAATAAGTCTAAGGTGTATTTTCTTTGAAAATAAATAGGCCTTGGTTTGAGTATGCAATTTCTATCCCTAAAAAATATTTTAAGTAGCCTAAATCCTTAATGTCAAATTTTTCTTTTAATTGGGCTTTTATATTTTTAATATGCTCTTGGTTGTTTCCGGTAATAATAATGTCATCTACATATACTAAAATAATGGTGGTGTTTTCTTTTTCAATTTTGACAAATAATGAATGATCGGCATTGCTAATTTTAAAATTACAAGATATTAAATGAGAGCTTAATTTTTCATACCATGCCCTTGGAGATTGCTTCAATCCATAAATTGACTTCTTCAATTTACAAGCTAGATTACAATTTTGATTTTTTTCATAACCGGGTGGTAACGACATATATACTTCTTCTTCAAGTGTTCCTTGAATAAATGTATTTTTTACGTCCATTTGGTACAATTTCCAATTTTTGTTAACCGCAATAGAAAATAATATTCTTACGGTATTCATTTTTGCTACCGGGGCAAATGTTTCATAATAGTCTATACCGTAGGTTTGAGTGTATCCTTTGGCAACTAAACGTGCTTTATACCGTTCTATGGTGCCATCACTATTGTATTTAATTTTATACACCCATTTACAACCTACTAATTTTTTATTTTTTGGTAATTGAATTATTTCCCAAGTACCATTTTTTTCAAGAGCACTCAACTCTTCTTTCATGGCTTTGTTCCACTTGGAACTTTTCATGGCCTCTTCATAATTGTTTGGTTCTTGTTCTTTTTCAATTGAGGTCAAGAAAGCCCTATGGTTGGAAGAGACATTGTCATATGTAATAAAATCTTGTATAGGATATTGTACCTTGTAAGTGACAAAATCCCTAAGCCGTGTTGAAGGTTGTGTTGTTCGAACCGACCTTCTCAACGGTGTCTCTTCTATGTCATGGTGTTCTTCATTTGAGGAATTTTCTTCTATTTCTTCCTCATTCTCAATTTCACTTTCATTTTCATTTTCATTCTCAAGTGGTGTTGGTCTAGCATTTTCTATTGTAACCGGTGGTAATATAATTTCCTTGGAGGGTTCTCTCAAAAAATTCTCATAATTAATTTATTTGTAATATGACTCTTTTTCTAAAAATGTTACATCCCTAGAAATATACAATTTTTTATTTTTAGGGTCATAACATTTATACCCCTTTTTTTGTGTTGAATACCCCAAAAAAATGGCCTTAATTGAGGTATAGTCCAATTTGTCTTGTTTATTATTTTTATGTACATAACATGTACAACCAAAAAATTTTAAATGCTCAATGTTAAGTTTTCTTTGATAAAGAATTTCTAACGGGCTTTTGAAATCTAAATTGACACTTGGCAATCTATTTATTAGATATGTAGCGGTAAGAACGGCATCCGACCAATAAAATTTTGGAACATTATTTTGAAATAAAAGTACTCTAGTCATTTCGAGTAAATGCCTATTTTTCCTTTCGGATACATCATTTTGTTGAGGTGTATAGACGCATGTTGTTTGATGTAAAATTCCCTTTTCTTTAAAAAAGTTTGAGAAATTTTGGTTTACAAATTCCGTTCCATTATCGGATCTAAATATTTTGATTTTGGCTTTGTATTGATTTTCTATAAAATTGTAAAAATCTAGAAATTGTGAAAAAACTTCACTTTTATCTTTTAGTAAATATAACCAAGTTGTTCTAGAAAAAATCATCGATAAATATGACAAAATATTTGAATCCATTAAAAGAGGTAATTGGGGCGGGTCCCCATACATCCGAGTGAACCAAATCAAATGGTTTCTCGCTTTTACAATTTGATAATTTAAATGGTAACCTAGTATGTTTTCCTAGCTTACAAATTTCACAACTACTATTATCTAATTTTGAGAAATTAAAAATACTTTTTAAAATCTTGTCAGAGGGATGACCAATTCTTCTATGCCATAGTGTACTCAATTCTTCATTTTTTGTAGTATTGAAATTGAATTTTTCTTCATTCAAAAAATAAACCCATTTTCTAGAAATCCTTCACCAATCATAATCTTGGTTATCCGATTCTGAAAAATCACATTGTTTGCTAAAAATATGAGTTCACAATTTAACTCATTCGTGATTTTGCTAATGGATAATAGATTTGATGAGCAATCATTTAAATACAAGACATTTTGAATTAATTTTGAGAATATAGTTATTGAGCCCTCTCCAAGGATTTTTATTTTTTCACCGTTTGCTACCGTAACGAATTTTTTGGTTTCATAATATTTAAAATTGGTCAATAAATTTTTATTTCCAGTCATATGATTTGTTGCACCTGAGTCTAAGATCCATTTAGGATTTTTTGGACAAAACGAAAAATTCGCAACAGAAATTATACTAGAGGTCTTCTGTTTTTCTTGTTTTTGGTTGAGCAACACAGAAAGCTGCTCAAGCAGCAGCCGCATTGGATCTGGAGAGGAAGTTGAGGCGGCAGCGGCACCATCTCCATTTATTGGATTGTTGGTCGGTTCGGATCCGATTCTCCCATCAGCGAAAAAACCCCCTTTCCTTTCCGCCTCTTCTTTTCCGCCTCTCTCTCGCTCCCCCTTTCGATCGCCGCCTCCAGGTTTTTTGTGCCATTTGGGCCGGAGGTGAGGGTGCAAGAACCAGCACTGCTCCCTGCGGTGTCCCTCTCGCCGACAATGCTCGCATTTGGCAGTTGCTTGGTCTCCTCTTGCCTCCGGCCGGTAACTAGGGTTAGGTCTGGCCATAACCGTGAAGGCTTTGTTCTCTGGGTTTTCAGTGGATTGCGATGCCATCACTGTTCTTCTTGTTTCTTCTCTATCGATCATAGCCGCCACCTCATTTGAGGTTGGCAACTCGGCCAATAACAGTATCTGTGACTTTACGGCCTCATAGCTGGAATCTAAGCTTGCTAGAAACTGGAAGATGGCATCTTGCTCTTCTCGTTTTTGGATTTCAGTGAGATCAATGGTGGGAGGCCGATAAACTCTGAGTTCATCTCTTTTCTTTTGAAGGTAACCGTATAATTCCATTGACGATTGACCTTGTTGTTGTTTGGCTTGTTGATAGTCTCTTTGAATTTGGTAAATGTGAGAGTAATTTTTTCGGTGACCGTATAATTGTTCTGCTCCCTCCCAAATTTCAAGAGCGCTATCTTTGTAAGAGAGTAAATCTGATACCTTGGGCTCCATGGTTGCGAGGAGCCAAGTAATGACAGTGTGGTCGCTTGTTCGCCATTTGGCTAACTCTTTTTTCTCGGCCTCAGTTGCCACTGGTTCGGATAGTTTTGGAATTTTGAAGTCTTTGTCGATGTGATTGGTTTTTTCTCGGTCACTTAAGGCAAATTTGACTTGCCTTGCCCAAATATGGTAATTCTTACCACTGAGCATCACCCCTGTGATTTTTTCGTGATTTTGTGCCATCTCGGTTTTTCTGGTTTTTTCTGGTTATGAGTAATTTTACTGGTAAATGAGCTGGGGCTTGCTTTGCAGTTACTGGTACTGCTGTCTCTCGTTGGTTTGCACTTCTGGTGTGCTTGGATTATCTATTCTTGCAGTTACTGGTACTGCTGATTTTTGTTTTGAGTCAGGAATTCATTCCCGCTCTGATACCATGATGTTTTTGTGATATGAAATAGCGGAATAATGATGTTTGAGAAAACAGAATTCTTGTATTCTTGAAGCTGTTGTACAGTGGGCTATATATAAGAAACAAAGAGAAAATAGCTGTTGGAGAAAATAACGGTAACTTGCCATAATTAGAAATAAAGGTTGAGTAACTTTATATAATAGTTGCTCCCTTTATTTCTATATTTAGCCTATGATGATCAATAATTTCTGAGGCTAATTGTTCCCTAATCCTACTTATTTTCTACAATGAGATTATCTGGAGTAATTCAAATAGCACCCTTCCACATTTTCAAATACAGCTCTGATATCTATGAAAATCTTTTAAGATTTGAAAGACATTACAGGGACTGTGGTTTCCCCGTCACTGCCTATGTTGCATGCATGATGAATTTGTTACTAACAAAAGCAGATGCCAAACTATTGCGAGCGAATGGTATCATCCCAAGCAGGGGGAATGACGAAAACGATGTTTTGAGGTTTGTACAACGGTTAAAAACTGAAATTCCGGATGATGTCAGTATGCCGAATGACCTTAACATTTTGTCGGAGAAGGTCAGGGAACATCATGAAAGAAGTTCTAGTAGATCCTACGCAGAGCTCAAGAGCCGCTACTTCGAGAATCCTTGGATAACCATCTCTGTCATTGCTGGTATCTGTTTGTTTGTCCTTACTTTTATTCAAACCCTATATAGTACGCTTAGCTACTACAAACAATGATTGCGCCAAGCTAAGTGTACACCTATATTTATATATCATGTTGTATCCTTGATTTTATTTTATTTCATTATATCATGTATGCAATTTAAATTGTGTGTGTACTGGTAGTTTATCTTTATTCAATTCGCTATGTTGTGCTATCATGTATGTTTTACCTTATTTTCACATTTGTCATACATGTATGTTGTACCTTATTTTCAATGTATAACTAATTCATTTGTCATTTTTATGTGCCTATGAGGGACCATGTGTGATTTTAACTTTTGCTCTTGTCATACAGTTTAATTCATCTAACAAATAAGTATTCAACTATTAATTATGTTATAATCTTTCTTTATTAATTTTGAACTTTTCTTGTGAGGAGGTATTAGTGCTTCTGCCAAAGTGCTAATTTCTGATATTTAATTTACTCGCAAGCCAATAGTCAATAAATCTATGCTTTAATCAATCCAAAATTTTAAGATTGATGTTTTTTATGACCACTCTTCAATCAATAAAAAGAAAAAAAAAATGATAACAAGGTAACACAAGGACTTATTTTAGTGGCACTAGACACTCAAAATTATTCTTATATTTTGACGGAGTACACATGGAAACATGAGAGAGTCTAGCTCGGTGCCTTGCTTTGAACTCCCAACTGGAATCTCTTTTCTTATAAAGAGGACATTGCTTTTTATAGAAACTACTCTTTCGCAAGAAGCGGCTGAAAGAGAGGATGTGTTTGTTCAAGATAGATTTCTTTGGATAGGCAAGCGGATTTCGGAGGGAAGTTCTAAAAGTATCATGGAGTGAAAGAAGTTAGCGAAGACCATGCTTCCTGACATACGTATCTCGTCTTTCAATCATGCTATTGTCCCAATTCATCATTACATAATTATTGCAACCTGTATTTTGATATTTTTCATACAAAATGTAATTTCTGATTATCAACAAAAACTCAGTATAGCTCTAGTTGAAACAGAAGTTCAGTTTGCATTGTACCAAAATCCAAAATCCAGTGTTGCTATTATAATATGTAGACAGTATGCTAAACCCCTAACTGGAATGGAAATCCATTCTGGGCTCCATCTATTTGTAGTTCACTTATAAATTGAAAAGGCCCAGGAATTCCTCACTGAGCCCAACCCATTTTTGCACGGCATCATTGGACCGGATTGGATCCCCTTTCTAAAACATTCATCAGGGCTAAATTTGACACTTCACACACAAAAAAAAATTACAAAATGGAAAGGGGGCAAGAAATTGAAGCAGCTTGTTCGGCTTTGTTATCCCCAAATCAGAATCTTTCGATTTGCCCTCTGGACTAATAAAAATTATTTTTTGTATTTTATTTGAATGATTCCTCTTTCTCTCTCTTCTCAATCTCATTCTCTGTCTATGGTTTCGTCGTAGGACAACTTAGCCTCGATGAATTTGGTCATGAAGAAGGATTCCCTAAAGAAACCGTCCAACGAGGTTTCTTCTCTCTCTCTCTCTTGCAATCAATACTTGTAATATAAACTTTATTAGTAATAAAACTTTAGCTTAGTTCAGTTGTCAAGATTTATTTGGTTCAGTGGTAAGACATTTTCAGTTGTTTGCAAGAACTGACTGCCAGTGGGCTCCATTGCGTTTCCTCAATGTGGGGGTTCTTCTCACAGTCTTGTCTTGCTCTCCACACAATTTCATATAATTATATCTGATTGAATGCGTGATTTAATTTTGTGGACTGCCTTACCTGCACCCGAAATTATAATTTTATGTTATTGCGGTGTACTCAATGTAGTGACAAAATATCTTTGAATATAATTTCTTTAGTAATTACCGGAATAGTAAAACCTAATTGAAATATTAAAGTATTGATTGCATTGTGGATAAATATTACAATATATTATTTATACTTAATCACCAAATATTACTGCACTACAAGAATATATTTTATTCACGAGGTTACAATTGATTAACAGTGTTGGTACCTTCGGAGATACTCTCGTCGCTAATAATTATATCCTCATGAATAGTGATATCTGTGGTTTAATTCTGAGCAATAGTCATTTTTTATCAGATTATTGTAGTGTTGTATATAACAGTTATTATTTGTCCTACCAGTTAAATTGATAAATAAATCGAATATATCACCAACGGTTAATTTCTAACAAACAGTCGTTGAAAGATGACTCATTTTCACCAACAGTTCTTATAGGTGCACATTCAATTGGTGAAAGTAGACACAAAAAATCAACTGTTCATATACATCAATCACCAAGGATTCTTCTATATGAACCATTGGTGAATACTGGTATCGATCAATCAACAATTGTTCAAAAAGATGAACAGCTGATGAATATTCACCTATCACCAATGGTTCTGCTCTATAAACCGTTGGTGAATGATGGTCCATTTTCACTGATGATTTGTCTTTAATGAACCATTGGTGATTTGTTATGTAGGATTTCTTGAGACCCTAGACTTGTTTTCACCAACTGTTTTATGTAATTAACCGTCGTTGCATGTTTTTTACATATAGTATATAAGTCTTTCACTCTAAAAAGCCACAATTGTGTAAATTAAAGAGACTTGAGTCACGAAATTGATTATTTTCTTTGTCTTTACTTCAAGCATCCTCTCTCTCTCTCTCTTCGTTGATTAGTTTTATTTTTCTTCTGATGAATTTTATGTTATTAATAATGGAATGGCGAGGATAAGGAAGCGAGGTGAAATATTCACAATGAGAGCGACCATAGATGAAAAAATTTTAAACGGACCTAATTTTCACAGAAATCTCCGATTTGGACATACGCACACTTTCTGAAAAGCGAGAAGATCTACGAAGTATCAATAATATTATTAATATAAAAATATTTTAATAAATATTGAAACTTTAAACTTAAACGTATTAGTAGTAAGAGCAGGGTTAAAATGTCTCATTATTTCTATGCCCCAATCGTATCTCACATTCTTATCACCATTTTTAAAGTCCAAACAATCGACTGAACTGCCCAACATGATTTTGATATTAAAAAGGACTTGGAGATCAAATTTTATATTTTTTTTGAAATATTTTTACTATTTTTTAGATATGTGCAAATAAGGGCGAAGCCAAACTTTCAAGATATGAGGATCAAACACAAATTGGGAACCAATCATTTCATACTGAATGGGCGTCAATTTAATATTATCTATAGCATCTTACTCTAAATTATATAAAAAAACCTATATAAATACAAAAAAAATTAAAATGAATGGGTCAATTGACCCCATTCACCCCACAAATTAATGGATCGGCCCTTGGTACAAAATCACTGTTTTTAAATGGTTAAGAGTCATCTTAAAAACAAAAATTTTGTACATATCTAAAAGAAAATGTTTCTAAAAGACATAAAATTTACTCTCCAACACTAGTGTATAAAAATTTCGTCAATTTTTTTTGCCAAAACACATCATACACGGTTTTTAAAGTAAGACCGTGTATAAAAACTTTAATCCTACACGGTTTTAAAGTGAACCGTGTATAATTAAAAAAATGAAAAAATGAAAAAAATGAAATGAAACCCTAGATCTGAATTAAAATTGAACCCTAGATCTAAATACCAAAATCACTAAACTAAATTTAAAAAAACTATAAACCTTAGATAAATACAACATATATTACAATTACATCACATATTACATGAACAAAAACATGAAAATATAACAAAAAACCCTAGATATGAGACTTCATACATTTACACGAACAATGGCTAAGAAAAAGTATGGTAAAGGAAAAAAATCGAAAATTAGAAAGAAAAAACTTAATCTAAAACTTTAACTCAAGTTTTGAGGCTCTTCCCTTTGTTTTTTAAGGTTGAAAATTGCAAAGCTGTAGATCTCCTCACGAGCTTTCTGAAAAGTCGCTGAACGTAGAAATCGGACACTCGAGCACCGCTTTATGGCCGTTTGAAGTTTCGTCGTCGGAAATCATCTTTTCGGTGAAGATATCGCCTCTCTTGCCTTAACCCTCACCCTAGCCTCGCCTGTTTAGATTTACTTGACAGAGAACGACCATGTGCAGCCTACAGGGAAGAGATGCTTCGGAAATGACTTAGAAAAAATAGAGAGAGATGAATTATAACAGGAAGACATAGATTGGTGATGTAGAAAAATTTGTATTTCTTTAATTACACAAGGATTATACAGTAAAACCGTGTAGAATTGATGGAGCATCTCATATAAGCCCGTCCGAAAAATGCACCCAGAACTTCTGAAAATGCCCTCCAACATTCATACATGGTTTTAATTAATAATCGTGTACAATATGGTCAAATTGTACATGGTTTTACTATTTACAACTGTGTATAATATTTATACACAGTTGTAAACAGTAAAACCGTGTACAATATGACCAAATTTTCGGAGAAAATTTTCGGAACAATATTTTTTTGCTTTGTACATGGATTTAGTGGGAATATGTAGTGTATGGTCACCTTTTATGTACTAGTGGTAGCATATATTAATACGGAGGACATAATAAATAGTTCAGATTGTTTAAACTTTAAATTATGAGATAAGAATATGATATATGATTAAAATATGAAAATAATGAAATGTTTTAACCTTGCTCAATTAGTAATTATATTTTACTTAACTATCTTGCTCATTTAGTAATTATATTTTAGTTTAACTACAAAGCTCTAACAGATGAGGATAAGAATGTAATTAACGATAGCTTCTTGAAAATGAAGTCAAAAATGTGATATGCGATTGAGATTTTTAAAATTGTTGTAAAATTAAAATGAAGTTGCAACAAAAATAAGTAAATGACAAGAGAGATAGAGAGAGCAATAGCAGAATTTTATTCTCTTCTAATTGTATGTTCATTCTTGCTTTTACAAAGCCTCTATTTATAGGCTAGAAAGAGATGTTACAATAATAAAGAAGAAAATGAATGTCCATAGTAGTGGAGTAGTGGAGTAGTGGAAGAAGTGGGGCAATGAATTGAACATCCACATAAATCATATTAAATTTGATTTACAACACTTCCCCTTGGATGTTCATCTTTCATTATACGCTATTAATATGATACTTCAGGATCAATATTAACACGATACTTCCGGACCGTGTACTGCCTCATTAAAAACCTTATCAAGAAAAACCCATTGGGATAAAAACTTGATTAAGGGAAAAAGAGTACAGTGCGTATAACGCTTCCCCTCATTTAGATATCATTGAATATTCTTCAATCGGTGTAGACCTATCTTCTTTCTGAGTTGTTCAAAAACCTTCGTCGGCAAGATTTTGTGAATAGGTCTGCCAAATTATCGATTGATCGGACTTGGCAAACATTGATTACGCCTTCCTTTTGTAGGTCATGTGTTGAAAAGAACTTTGGCGCAATATGTTTAGTCCGGTCTCCTTTGATATATCCTTCTTTGATTTGTGCAATGCATGCTGCATTATCTTCATGCAGTGGAGTAGGGTTTTCCTTGATGTTTTCAAGCCCGCATTCTTCTTGAATATTTTGAATCATTGACCGTAACCAAACGCATTCTCGACCTGCCTCGTATAAGGCGATTAGCTCGGCATAATTTGATGATGTTGCCGTAAGAGTTTGTTTTGTTGATCGCCATGAAATTGCAGCTCCACAATAAGTGAATACATATCCCGTTTGGGATCGTGCTTTATGTGGATCCGACAAATATCCCGCATCCGCATATCCAATTAATTTGGACTTTGTATCCTTTTGATAATATAACCCCATATCTCTAGTTCCGCAGAGATATCGAAATATGTGTTTAATTCCATTCCAATGTCTTCTGGTTGGTTTGGAACTATATCTTGCTAACACATTTACTGCAAATGCGATATCGGATCTTGTATTATTTGCAAGATATAATAATACCTCGATTGAACTTAAGTATGGTACTTCAGGACCAACCACTTTTTCAATATTTTCTTGCGGGCGAAAAGGATCATTTTCTACATTTAGCGATCGTACGACCATTGGTGTGCTCAAAGGATGAGCTTTATCCATATTGAATCTCTTTAGTACTTTTTCAACATAATTTGATTGATGGACAAATATTCCATTATTTAGATGCTCGATCTGCAGGCCGAGACAAAATTTAGTTACACCAAGGTCTTTCATTTCAAACTCATTTCTCAACAATTTTGCAGTATTCTCAATCTCTTCAGGAGATCCAATAATGTTCAAATCATCAACATACACTGCAATGATTGTAAAACCTAGATTTGATCTTTTAATGAAAACACACGGACTGATTATATTATTTTTATATCCTTCTTTTAGAAGGTATTCACTCAGTCGATTGTACCACATTCGGCCTGATTGTTTTAGTCCGTATAAAGATCTTCTTAATTTTATAGAGTACATTTCTCTAGGTATTGATTTATATGCTTCAGGCATTTTCAATCCTCGGAGATTTTCATGTATATGTCACTATCAAGTGAACCATATAAATATGTTGTTACGATATCCATAAGTCGCATTTTTAGATTTTTTGTAACTGTGAGACTTATTAGAAACCTGAGAGTTATCGCATCAACTACAGGTGAATACCTCTCTTCATAATCGACTCCAGGTCTTTGTGTAAAGCCTTGTGGCACTAGCCTTGCTTTATATCTCACAATCTCATTTTTCTCATTTCTTTTTATTGCAAATACCCATTTGTAACCTACAGGGTTAACATTTTTAGGGGTTAAGACTACAAGTCCAAAAACATTGCGCTTTTCAAGCGAATCTAATTCAGCCTTCATGGCATCTTTCCATTTTGGCCAATCATTTCTGTGCATACACTCTTCAGGAGTTTTTGGCACATAATCTTCCTCATTTAGCACATCAATTGCTATAGCATATGCAAAAATTTCATCAGCACATGTTTCATTTCGGTTCCATATTGTACCATTCTGTACATTGTTTATTGAGATCTCATAATCATTAGGTACCTGAGTTTCTTCTGGAACTTCATCAACCTCTTCTAGAGTTTTATCAACTTCTTCAGAAGTTTTACAATTAATCTCTTCTGGAATTTTATCAACTTCTTCAGGAGTTCTACTATCAATCTCTTCTAGAGTTTTATTGACTTCTTCAGGAGTTTTACCATCAACCTCTTCTGGGGTTGGACCAACTGCTTTATTCTGCTCTTTCCTTTTACGTGGATTTACATCCTTAGAACCAAGTGGTCTTCCACGTTTCCTACGCACATTAGATTCATTAGATATTTTTGTAATGTCAATTCGAGCAGGTGCGTTTATAGCTGGAATATGTGATTTAGTAACTCTATTTGTATCTGTAAATGCATCAGGCAATTCATTTGCAATTCTTTGCAAATTTATAATCTTTTGAACTTCGAGTTCACATTGACCACTTCGGGGGTCAAGATAAGACAACGATGAATTCCAAGTTACTTGTTTATCCAGCTTTGGTTTTTCTTCCCCTAAGTTTGGAAATATTGATTCATTAAAATGACAATCAGCAAATCTTGCTGTAAAAACATCTCCTGTTAATGGTTCTAAATATTTAATGATAGAAGGAGAGTTAAAACCAATATAAATTCCCAACCTTCTTTGAGGTCCCATTTTTGTGCGTTGTGGAGGAGAAATTGGAACATATACTGCACAACCAAATACCTTTAGATGGGACAAATTTGGTTCTCTTCCAGAGACCAATTGTAACGGGGAATACCTATGATCTGCAGTTGGCCTTAACCTAATTAGTGCAGCAGCATGTAATATGGCATGTCCCCATGTAGCAGACGGTAAACTAGATTTCATAAGTAAAGGTCTAGCAATTAATTGCAACATTTTAATTAACAATTCTGCTAGACCGTTTTGTGTATGAACATGGGCCACTGGATGTTCTATCGTAATTCCAATAGACATGCAATAATCATTAAAAGTTTGAGAAGTAAACTCTCCTGCATTATCAAGCCGGATTCTTTCAATTTGATAATCCGGAAAATGAGCTCTCAATTGGATAATTTGTGCTAATAGTCTAGCAAACGCAACATTTCTTGTTGCTAACAAACTCACATGTGACCAGCGTGTTGATACATCAATTAACACCATATAATATCTAAATGGTCCACATGGAGGTGTAATAGGCCCACATATATCTCCTTGAATTCTTTCTAAAAATAAAGGAGCTTCAAGTCCAATTTTATTTGGAGATGGCCTAGTAATTAGTTTTCCAAGAGAGCATGCTTCGCATGTCAATTCTTTTGATAATATGATCTTCAGGTCCTTTAGGGGATGCCCATTTGCACTTTCAATTATTCTCCTCATCATTATATTTCCTGGATGACCCAATCTGTCATGCCACAAAGTAAATAACTTTGGATCAACTAACTTCTGGTTAGTAACCATATTTGATTCTATTGTACTTATATAAGTACCATATAGTCCAGAAGACAATGCTTGCATCTTTTCCATTATAATTTTCTGGCCATTTTTAATAGATGTGATATGAAGATATTCTTCATTCATAGTTTCAATATGATAACCATTCTTTCGAATATCTTTAAAACTTAGTAGATTTCTTCTGGATCTACTTGAATATAATGTATCATCTGTTACATTATGATCCTTGAATTAAATAAAATTATACAAAAAGGGCCTAATTGAGAAGATTTTTAAGTAATGCAATATTTATAAACTTGGGGGACCTATGTGCAAAAGTTCCAAATATTAAAGATGACACCTATCTTCTTCTCTTGATTATTTCATAAGTGAACTTCTAATTTCGTGGGAGGGCTAGGTCTTGGCCGAACCAAAGAGAGAAAGAGAGAGAGAGAGAGAAATCGAGCGTGAAATCGGATCAGAATTGTCGGAAAATCGGAGATTCGAGCTGAATAGACGATCGTAATCGATTCTAAAGCTTCAATTTGGTATATTCTTCTTTCCTTGTAATCTTTTGAAAACCCTAATTTGTTTGATTTGTGGTATTTCTTTGAGAATTCGAATTAAAGTTCGATTGATTCGATATAACTCGATATTCGGTTTGATTTGTATTGAATCGAATGGTTTTGGTTGTGAAATTGGAAATGGAATTAGGGTTTGGTAAAAATGGTGGAATTTGGGGAAATTACTAAATTTTCAGGTGTTATACACCAGTTGGATCTGAATCGATCGAGTTATAATCGTTTGAACATCTCGATTCGTGTTATTCGATTGAATCATCCGTTTGAGTTGATTTTGGAATTAGGGTTTTGTACCAATTTTGTACCAATTGAATATATGACTTAATGGTGTCGATTCTTGATAACTTAGATGTTAATATACCTTCTGAATCGATGAAACGAAGCAATGGTTAACCGTATCGAAACTCGATCGAAAACAAGTCAAACTAAAACCTGAAAACATGGTTCTGTGTGAGTTATTGCGGACCGAAATCATGTTATTGCGGGCCGCAAGGAACAGGGGACTTAACCTAAAATTCTGGGCTGCTCTGTGTTGCTGTTGCGGCCGCAATGATTCCTTTACGGGCCGCAATGAACTTGGCAGAAAACACAACTCTCTGGAAGGTTTGTCTGCGGGCCGCAACAAGACCATTCCGGGCCGCAATGACACCCAGAAATTGCTGAAAATGTGTGTTTTGTGTTGTATAAGTTTAATCGGTTGAACCATGACCTAAACCTATACCATTAGGACCCGAATACGAACACTAGACCGTGTTTAACCTAATTTAACTCGGTTTAACCTACGGGATACCAATCGAATGTTTTAATCGAATCTAAACGTATAAATAGGTGGTAAACCTACGAGGCAACGAATCTCGGGATCATTCGAGACGCCTGAGCCTTAGACGAGCGTGCTATATACTCAGGTGCGGGGTTTCTGGACTTGTTTGATAGTTTATATTCAGAATTAAACTGTGTTTCTATTGACATGTTGATTATTGGTTAAATTGCATTATCGGATTGTGTTGCATATGCATTGCATTGCCCTAATTAATTGAAACTCGAATTGTATATCTGATTGATCTGCATGCTGGTATGGTTATTACTTGTGTATTGATCTGAATGATCTAATTTGGAATCAAAAGTCACCGTGATTTATATCACCATCGGTTGGTGGATATGGTATTACCGTCTCCCATCGTGGCGACGTCACCCAGGGGGTGAGTTCGGATTTGTCAAAGTCTATGCATGGACTTTGACGCCCAGTATTCTAAAGCTTTAGATCGTCTGGCCCTCGGCAGTTCCCAGTACCGGTTGGGACGAGGGGTAAGTGACTCTGTATTATGAATTTGGCTTTTGGTGACTTGTGTATCGGAGGCATTGCCCAGGGGGTGAATGCGTTTGGATGGTCGATTGATTTTAAATGGAATTTTCCGGATATGAAATGGAACCAGACTGGTAAATAAACGGTTAAGCCTGAAACTACCAGATATTCTGAATTCGAGTTAAACCAAATATTGTGTGATTGAATTTCGGTTTGGCAACTCCTGATTGGATTTCCTTTGGCTTATTGATGTCGGTTTATGCGTTCATGTTTATATATCATTATAAACTGTTCTGAGCTTTATTTGTGCTTTACTTTTGAATATAATCTGTGATTGCAAGTCCAGGAGCGAAACGTGGCAAATTTATCGCACTGAGAATTTATTTCTCACCCCCTGTTTGGGTAAATCTTTCAGGTACCGGTTCAGCAGATCCGAGAGAGGCACGAGGTCGGTAGGCCTGGTTTTCCGTTGCTTAGACTGTCCGGTATGGTGACATTAGAGATTATGTATATAGTTATGTTTTGGTGATGTACATATATGGTCTCTATGTCATTTTGTGATACGTATCCATCGAGATACGGGTTTGTATGATATTACCTGACCAGCTGGGATTTATGTTATTTGTTTGTTGGGTGGTTTGTTTATGTTTTTATATTCTATTATATCGTAATTGCCTTGTAGGCATACGGGCAACCGTATGTCTACGGCAGGAATTCACCTGTCGCGCCTCGTTGGGCCGCGGGGTGTGACATCATCTATTATTAATTTTGTTCCTTTAGGTAACAAAATACAAGCTCTTCCGGAGCCTTCAATTAAATTAGTTGTGCCAGATATAGTGTGGATATTAGTCTCACCAAGATGCAATTGTGAAAAATATTTCTTACTTTTTAATATGGTATTTGTTGTTCCGCTGTCTACTAAACATGGATCTTCTTTACTTACCATTGCGTCAGTCATTTTCCTTTAAAATAAAAGAATGCAAGAATAAATTAAAATAAAAATAAACTACCTTTATTCATTAATTTTATTTGCATACAATATAAAAATTAAAATGTAAACTAAACGTTTATAAACATAAACTTCTACATTACATTTTCTCCCTTAGTAAAGTGTCTATTTCTTTATCCATATTATGGAAGAAATCTGATACATCAAAATGTGTATCTATATGGCATTCATATTCGGGGTCATTTTAGTTTCCACATTTTTTTTTCTTAATTGAGGCTTGATAAAGCCATACAAAATACTTGGGCGTACGACAGGTACACAGTCAATGATTTGTCATCCCACATCTGTAACAATCATCTTCATGATGTTTTCCTTTTTCATTTTTCATTAATACGTATTTATAACGAAATACAAGTTCAGGTTACTAATACCATAACTTCGAGTTATGATAAATGAAAAAGGACATAAATTCAAACTTTGTGAGATTTGTCATATGTACTACAAAATAGATACGTATTAATAATTTCAGATTATTAATATCATAACTTCAGGTTATTAATGCCATAACTTCAGGTTATTAATATCATAACTTCAGGTTGTGAAAAGGGAGATGAATAAATATAAATAAAAGAATATGTAAATTGCATAAATAAATAAATAAATAAATTTAAATGTATTAATAACTTCAGGTTAATATTATATAACTTCAGGTTATAATAAAATACTTATTTAATAACTTTTGGTTATTAAATTGCTTGACTGCGCTATGTAAAATTTAATTTGAAATAACTTCGGTTACATTTTCATCCAATGACCTATAATAACTTCTAATTATTATATTGATTTTATATGAAAATTTCTAATAAAACTTCAGGTTATTATTCATCCAGTGGCCTATAATAACTGCTGGTTATTATATTAATTTTATATTAAAATTTCAAATAGAACTTCAGGTTCTAAACAATTATAATAATAACTTCATGTTATTATTCTTATTATTATATTCGAGTAATACGAACTTCTGGTTCTTGATAAACAATTAGTTTTGATAATAACTTCAGGTTATTATTCCATCATTCACTTCAAGGAATGCTTCTTATAAAAGAATAACTTTGCAACTTCTTTCGAGCAATTCGTGCTGATAACGTGTTGTAAAATTAAAATGAAGTTGCAACAAAAGTAAAGTAAATGACAAGAGAGATAGAGAGAGCAATAGCAGAATTTTATTCTCTTCTAATTGTATGTACATTCTTGCTTTTACAAAGCCTCTATTTATAGGCTAGAAAGAGATGTTACAATAATAAAGAAGAAAATGAATGTCCATAGTAGTGGAGTAGTGGAGTAGTGGAGTAGTGGAAGAAGTGGGGCAATGAATTGAACATCCACATAAATCATATTAAATTTGATTTACAACAAAAATCAATATTTGAATTGCCCCAAGGTAAAAACCTGGGTGCGCGTTTCGAAAATAAAAGTAGTGATGAGGAAGGAGCGCAAACGTTGAGGGACGGGTTTTGCGGGGATGACCGATTGACCGAACCAAATTTTGCAGGATGATCTGAAATATTTTGTTTCAAACCATGCATTGATGTGAACAGAGAAAAAAAAAATAATCAACCTGTTCTTTGATGAAATATTAATTTTTAATTTTTGAAAACTAAAACATAATTTTATACTTGCTCTACAAATCAAGTTATTTTATGATGTGCCAACTGGATAAAATTCAACCATTTTGATGATTACAAGTTTTCTGATAAATGTGATGGCCTATTGCACAAGTTGTTCCGTGAATTATTACGAAAAATCTGAAATGGTTCACAAAAGTCTAATTTCAATGTACGAAATGCTAGCTTCTCTATCATTGACGACATGGTCTTACGTACAATGCATATTTAGGAATCGCTTACGAGTGAACCCGTGAAGTGAGTGTTAGATGTGTGTATAGAAAACGTAACATTCTAGGCATGGATGATGATAGCTTCGACAACTTAACGTGTTGGAAGTGTAATGCTCCAAAGTATCAAGTTATATATGTCCGGTTTAGTGTGAAATGCTCTGCTTACTCCCCTCTAAGTTGTTGTATCAAAGTCTGCATTAATTTAGCACAAGAAGAAGTGATCTTGATGATTATAGAATTTTTCTTAATCCAGCAACAATAAAAGCTTTGATTTATATTTAAGATTGGCTAAAATCATTTGCTACTGATACATATATCTTTTGATATAAATTAGTATCCATTCACTTGTGTTTTTTGCTTTTTTCCAACTTAACTATATTATGAACACATGCATATTCTAATGAAGTTGAAGTGCTCTCATCAATATCCTAATCTATATATTATTTTTTATAGTGAAATTAATTCGTGTGGCATCTCTTATGATAACTTTTGAGTACTAATCAGTGATATACTTATTAAAATGGTATGATGAGAAATGTATGCTTTTGTTAGGAGGTGGACATTAAATTCTAATTTTCTTTGCATTTATTTTATTTAGTCAAAGATTTAAAAAAAATCAATTTTTTTTTGGTTTGATATAAAATAGTTTTTTGTCTATTCGTAAAAACTAAGAAAAGTAACTATCATTATTATTATTTGTTGTTGTTCACTTATTATCATACATATAGAATAAAATACGAAAAATTTAATTTTTAAATATAAAAATGTTTTATTCAATCTGTTTCGTATCTAACACAATGTCATATTATTTTGCGTTAGTTTTCATTTTACACTCAGAGACTTTTCCAGTTTCCTATTTACTGTTACGTTACATATTTATTATATTTAATATATTCCTTAACTCAGTATATTTATTTCTATCTACACATAAAATTAATAATCCACAATTAAGTTATATCATAATTTACTTTTCCCATTATGCATCGCTCTTAATCAATAAACTTTTATGATTAAATAGAAATTGTGAAATCATCCGTAACATGCTCCTCACTAAATTATATATTGCAATGGTTAGCTAACCATAATAAATGCACATTTCTTTTCTGTAGCATTAAAGAAATAATGTAGATCAATCGTGAGCATATATAAGAGTTATTGAGTAAGAAATGTTTTGGTATTATTTTTGGTGCTATTTTGTTGGTGGTTGAAAGAAATTAAATGTGTTTTAATCAGAAGATACGAAAACATGTTGGCTCAAAAAGAGAAGACAAGAGGAAGAAAACAATGGAACGGAATGAAAACACAAGGAATGCGCCATAAAAGAGGAAGTACCGATTTAATTGTCCACATAAAATGATATTTGTATACATTATTATTTTAACTAGACATTTAACTTTATAGTTACTGTGTATTGAATTTTTAGAAAAATAAGTTTTAGAGTTAAAGAAGTAAATTTGAAAAAATTAAGTATATATATAATAGAGTCCGGAATATGTCATAACAATATAATTTCAGCCTAAGTAATAATGAGTTATTTTTTGCGATTTCAAAAGTCCGAATAGTTAATCTGAACTTCTCAATATGATCTCTATATTAAAATGTGCTTGGAGATCAAATTTTATATTTTTTGAAAAAAATTCACTATTTTTTTATAAATAGATACAAAATTAATGTTTTGGATGGTTCAAAATTAACTGAAAACAGTGATTTTGTACCTATCTAAAAATATAGTAAAAATTAAAAAAAATATATAAAAATTTGTGTCAAAGCACATTTTAATATGGAGACAATGTTAAACAGTTCGGATCGACTATTGGGAAATATATGTGAGGATATATGGAAAATCAACCCTCTTAATTTTTGAATTTGATACGAGTCAAGTCTGCTCCTGCATTTATTAATACTAGGTTTGCGAGCTCGACTTTTTAAGCATTAATGAAGGATCCTTTTTGCTCGGCAGCTTGAGATTTTGTTCGTAATTTAGTGACATAGGGAGATATTCTGTAGATCATTCCAAACAGGAGTTGGTGCAGCTCTGTTTCGATACCCAATAGATTTCCTGCAGCAACTCATTTCACACAGACTACATAATTCGACGTTCATAAATATGTTAATAAAAAGTCAACCCATCTGATTTGTTTGATGTTAGCAGTTGTTAATACGCTGTCAAATTTAATTACCTGGTGAATCTTCCCGAAAACTATGGATCAATCATAGCTCATGGTTAGGCACATGCTGTTCATAATTTCTTATAAAAAAAAATCATAATATACGACTCCCTATGACATTAGTACATCCTATTTTTTGTCTTTTCTGATTAAGAAGACGAATGAATCAAATTACGGAACCTTTTCTGACTTTAGATGACAAAACCAAGAAACTCATTCAATATGCATGTGACATATTATTTTGGATTAATTTTCTAATTATTCTAAAAAACTTCTTCAATTTCCTATTTATCCTCAGACTATTTATTTCTATCCCACATAAAAATAATCCACAATTAAGTGTTGCAAGAAATTTATCTTTGCCATTATATATTCTTGCTCTTACTCATAAAAATTGTTTATGATTTAATGGAAAATGTGAATCATCCGTAACATGATGCTACCTAAATTAGATATTTCTTTTTTGTTGCATTAAAGAAATAGGTCGATCAATCGTCAGCATATATATAAAACTTAATTATGAGTATGAAATGTTTTGGTATTATTTTTGGTGATATCTTTTTGAAATTAAATATTTTTTTAATCAAAAGGCACCAAAACATGTTGGCGCAGGAGGAGAAGATAGAGTGGTGTTGGACTTTCAAATTAATTATAGGGGACAAATGTAAATGAGGATCAGTCATATAAAATATTCTTGCTACGAATGGGGATCAATTTTATACTATTCATTACATTTTACTATAAATCATATAGAAAATAAGACACAAGTACAAAAATTTTGAAAAAAAAATAGAAATCAATTGTTCCTTATTATTTATAGTTCCTCCACCCATATTATTCAAACTAGATATTTAACTCGATGGTTACTATTTAATAAGTTAAAAGAAAAGAGTTTTAAGAATTTAGTAAGAAATTAAAAATTTATAAAAGATTAGAAATATCTGTAAGAAAATACAACAATTAATTATAATATTTTTTAAATTTCATACGAGTCAAGTCTGCTAGTGCATATATATATTAAAACTAGGGTTGAGAGCTCGTGGTTTTAATTAAGCATAAATGAAGGATCCATCCTTTTTGCTTTGGAGCTCGTGCTTTTGTTCATAATTTAGTGACTGAACCCTCACTGCCCCACGTGCCAATATAATGTGAGAAATATATAGGGAGATTTTGTGTATGATTTCAAACAGGAGTTGGTGCAGATTTGTTTTCATACCCAAAAAATTAACTGCAGCAAATCATTTCACATATACTGCATAATCCGACTTACAAATATATGTCGATAAAAATTCAACCAATCTGATTTGTTTGATATTAGCAGTTGTTAATTCGCTGTCAAATTTACCCGAAAATTAGGATCATTCATGGCTCATTAACCCTACTTCTTGTCTTTTCTGTTTAAGAAAACGAAAATGGAACAAATTATGGAATCATTTTCAACTTGAGGCGAAACTAAGAACGTTGAGATTTGAGATACATAAATTCAAATAAATTAGTAGCTTTATTTTTTATATTTCTTAGTCTATTTTATCAAATAAAACTATACTATCACAATCTAATTAGGCTAAGCTGGCCTCTATCATAATCTTTTTTATATTTCTTAGTCTATTTTTTTATATATATCAGCCTGTGATTTTTGCTTGTTTGTAGGAGAAGAGGCACCAAAACCTTGTTATTTGTCAGAAAACTGATGCAAAGTCTAAATAACAGAATTCCAAATTTTTTACCTATGGCAGGTCTGATATTAGAAATTCAAAACCTACACCTGTTTTTGCATGCATTTTGTGAGGCTACAATATTATGCATAGCACACTTGGGTCCGTAATACGGATTCATATATCTGTATTTAAAGTTTAAATAGTAGATCTGTACCGCTCAATATGATATTTATATAAAAATATGCATAGATTCTAAATTTTATATATTTTTAGAATTTTTGTACTATTTTTTAAAATAGGTACAAAATCACTTGATCTAAAGATTTCATACCATTCAAAAGTAATGATTTTCTACCTATCTTAAAAAAATAGTAAAAGTTTCTTAAAAATATAAAGTTTAGCCTCAAGTAACTTAATTTCTATCCGGAGATCAAGATGAACGTTTGGATTGACTGTTTATACTTTTGAAATGAAGATGATCCGTAGTACAGATTCATACATAGTACCGTAGCCTCGCTCATATATATTGTTCACCGATTCTGAAATGACTCAGCTGATGTAAAGATTCATACATAATATCGAATGCAAAAATAAGTTTGTCGAGCCTTAACTTAAAATATCACCCCCGTAAGAATTTATCAAGGAAATTGACAGGTCCACAATGCTTCTAGTAGTGAAATGTGGGCACAAAATTTTGGGCTGTTCTTTCTTTTAATATAGGTCTTTATAGTTAGTCCAAATAGTTTTTAATTTTTTTTAGGAGGGTTTAAATGCACTATGATTTTGTGCTCCAATATGCTCAACTTTTTCTTTATCTCTGTTTTCAAAGTCTGAACAGTCGATCTGAACAGCTCAACATGATCTTCATAATAAAATATTATTGGAGACCAAATTTTATATTTTTTAGAATTTTTTTACTATTTTTTACATAGGTACAATATCACTTTTTCGGATGGTCCAGAATCTCCTTAAAAACAATGATTTTGTACATATCTAAAAAAATAGTAAAAAAATTCTAAAAATAAAATTTGGTCTCCAAGTATATTTTATTATGAAGATCATGTTAAGCGGTTCGGATCGACTGTTCGGACTTTAAAAACAGAGATAAAGGATGTGGAGCATATTGGAACCCAAAATCATGGTGCATTTGAACCCTCATTTTTTTTCATTGACAATATCTTGCAAATGTGTTCTTCAATAAAAAAAAAATCAAGTTATATTTATATTAAAAAAATCAAGTGAAATTTGATATTTATAAACAAATTACTAGCACAATACTGAATACAGAATTCTTGCTCCTACTTTAGTATTAAATGGGAACAGTTGAAATATAGTTGTTTTATTACCTCCTTTTTCAATTTTATACAATATGTAGACTTCTCCCCCCAGATGTTTGTTTAATACTTGAATCTCAAATTCCATATTCATTATCTAGAGATACATGATGTAAATGCATAAATCTACAAAAAGGGTTTGAAACAAAAGCGCCAGAAAAAATGTAAAAAACAAAAAAATCAATACCTTGATTGGATGGTGAAGCATTTGCTTCTTGGAGCCTCTTGAAGTTCAAATTTGAGTTTTCCACATCCTTTTTTAAAATTCAAGCACTCTTAACCTATTCCATCTACCGTGACACCCCATTACCAATTCACTATTTATAATTTGAATTTCAGTATTTAACGTAAATGGAGTACTTATGCAGCACAGAAATCTAGATAGGCCTCATTTGGAAATAACTACAGCATTAAAAAATTTAAAGGAATTTGACGAAGCCCAAACTATAAGCCAATCAAATGGCATTTACCATTAGTTAGGTAAGTGAGATAAAAAAAGGAGTCATCTAGCTAGTCCTTCCAATTTACATCTCTAAACATTTTCTCATTTTTTGGTTAACTGCTAGTACAAAATTATTATTGAAATTTAAAAGTTTAAAACAATACTCAAGAACTAAACCCAGACGAATTCTAAGTTTCTAATGGAAAATAAATCAATAAAATAAAATAATTAAATCACTAGCGATCTAAAAAAGATCCGGTTGCGCTATCAGCTGCCACAGGATCTCATTGAAGGTGTCAACGGGGCCGGGCATGCACCAATGCAAACAGTCATTCGGCACTCTATCCCCAACCTTGCCATTTTGAAACGGATCCGGGTACATATACGGACCCGGATGCCCGTCAGGCCGCAGCATCGCCAATCGGGTGACATCAACTGCCTCGAATTGCAGCCCGTTAACCCTCGACCCGTCGCCGTTTCCTCTCAAGCTCTCCAGTGCATCCACCACCGTTCTCCGCATTTCCCCCGCCGTGTAGTCCATCTTCACCTCCCCTTCTTTGTACGGCTCTTTCTTGGCGCAGGATCCTGCCTTGTCCCATTCGCCCTCAAAATGCGCCGGTGAAAAGGTCGTAACAGCCACCAGCCTCTTCCGCCTATCACCACCCTCCATGTGTCTCCTCCGAACCTCCTCCAGGGTTCTCCTCACCGCCTTGCGGAACACGTCAAAGAAGCCGATCTCGGTGTGGTTGAACTCGGGGCACACGTGGCAACCGATTATTTGTTCGTTCTCGTAGTAGATCCCAGGGATTAGAAACCAGTTGCCGAGCGAAAAGACGATTACGTCCATTGATTCGAACTCGCTGATCCATCTCTCATCAAAAGAATCCAAGAAAACTCTATTGTGGCGAATCCCCTCTTTCTCATTTTTTTCAATCCGTTTTACCAGAAACGGCGACCAGTAGATCGAGACAGTGGCATTGTGGGACCCAAAGATCCATCTTCGGTAGTGGTTCTCAGTGCTATCCTGGTACACTAACTCGGGATGGGATCCGCTAGCGAGCAGGCACATGAGAGATTCAGCCTGGTTGCGCGCCAGCGAGTCACCGATGAAAGCCAGGTGGCGATTCCTGATTAACTGGAGAAAAGACAAGGGGTCGAATCGTGGGAGGCTGCATTGGGTGGGCCGCCATCGCCAGTAGAGATAGCCGGTATCAGGTCGGCCATGAGCCATGCAATTCTGATTTTCTTTGATCGTGTTGCAACTTGTGCCATTGTACAGTGGGCCCCGCTCATCGTGTATCCATGTGCCGGCAGAGTAGTCACACCGCGGCAGCGTCTGATTTTGAAGATTTAATTCTACAGAAATGGATATTGTGATTTATACACCAAAAGTTAAAAGGTGATGAAGTGTTTGTTTGAATTGAGAGAGCCGTGTTGAGTTGTTGCAATTACCTTTTTCTGGGGGTTGCACAAAATCATCATCATCGTCATGGGGATGAATGTGAGAAGAGGGGTCAAGAGAGGTGTGGATCTGGGGAGAAGATCTGGCTGGGGCTGGATAGGGTTTAAGGAGATGATAGTAATGGAGAAGAGCTAATGGGAACAAAACGTAGAGAGTATATGTGAAAAGCTTTCTGGGATTGAGATGGTTTTGGTGGTGTGCTTTCATTGGTAAGAACTGAGAACTAGGAAGTAACTAAAAGTAAAGGGGAGGAAATGGGGAAAGAGCCAAATTGGAAAGAAATTGATTGATCTAGTTAAAGAAGAGAGTGAGCACCGGCCACCAGGGTATGGTGCGCATGAGAGAAAAAGAGATGAGGTGAGTGAGATTCAGAAAATTGGATATGATATAACAAACTCTGTGCAGCTGTGGAGATTCGCTGTTGGTTATAACTAGTAATGTGCCGACATTTTTATTAATAGATAAGGAGAATGGTTAGTTGACTCTAGTACTGTGCCGACATTTTTATTAATATCCAAAGTTTAATAGAATCAATATTTATGCTCAGAATTATGGGGTTTCGCCAAAAATGTCCAAATCGGCCATAAAATGACCGGTTTAATCTTTTTTCTTTTTTAACACAAACTATTTTCTTCTTGAATATAGTGTAATTTTATTTTGTCATTGTATTGTAATATTATTTTCTTGACTATTTTTCTGGGTACTTATGTCACTCACACCAACTCAATTTATTTCGGCATACATCAATTGGTGTGTGCCTTTAATCATTAAAGTTTATTTTGCTGTTTAAATCACTTATTCAATTGTTTTAAATATTTTTCTGTTTATTTTTTATGTTGTACTATTATTTAATATTGTAATATTTTCTGAGCATTATCATGATAATTTATTTTATCTGAAAAATATAAAAATAGTACCATAAAAGCACACATACAAAAGAACCGAAATATAAGATAAATCAAATATACCATACATAAATAGTATACCAAATATAAATAGTACAAAACTAGCGATGATACTACTAAATCGGAGAGGGGGACCATCGCTGAAGCGATACTCCGGCGTTCGCCCGGCGCTCGCGCGGCCAGACTCTGTCTCTCTCGATCACCACACCAGCATTGGCGTAGCTGCGTATTCGCTCGGTGGTATCCTATATGTCATCACCTCTAGAGACTGTCGGTGCTGGCAGAGGTGTACCGAAGATAGATGCGGCGAACCCAGTCCCAAAGTCAGGCTGAGTATGAGACTCGCTACCACTAGCCTTTTTATCATGCGGCATCTATGTGCCATATCGGGGTACTAGCGGTGCCGATATGAAATCCTCCTCGTATACCTCGAACTCATGGAGACTGCACGAGAGGGACTCTAGATCTGTGGTATCAGGCTCCTCAGGCGGTGGTTGTGGCGGCATCTCGGCTGGCCTGCAATCATACACGTAATTTAGTAAATTTGATCTGAATGAAGAAATTAGTACAAAACTAACAGCTACTGAAGTATGACATACCTGAGTCTGAACCAGACGTCCATGCTCGTCGTAGAATGCCGACCACCCAGTGTTGGACAGTACCCAACGATGGTAGTCCCACTCTGGATGCGAATCGGGGGAACGTGGCATCTCAGACATCTTAACCGGGCTTCGTCGGGCTCGGTCAGATCTATCTCACGCCAGTTGATGTACTCTTCGGCGTCTCGCAGCATCGTGACGATCTTCCCACCGTGCTCGGAATCCTTAACCCAATTCGCATTCTTCTTAAGGGTGCAGTACCCAAACTGTCTCCAGTTCCTCTTTTCCAGCATGGCGATCCCATGCCCGCACTCCTTGATCGAGGCCAGAAGCTGAAAAAAAAATTATTTTGTCAGATCAAACCTTGATTAACTATTCAGTTAGGGAAAAACTATGTAGTTTTAGGTGCATTACCTGGCGAGCCCATTTGATGCCGTTGGGATGGTAACCATCATCGGTTTTGACCCTGTCGCGGAGATGGGCACCATAATCGCCCTGCAGATAGACACTGGCCATGCAGATCTGCATGTATCAAGTATCGTACCTCAACTGGGGATGTCCCTGGGTCTGAAAGATGGCATCTGGCTCATGATAGAAGTCCAGATACTAGGGATCCTCCGCCGTACTGTAGTACTCGTGCAGATGGGTGTTCCAGTCCCAGTCCGTTCACCCTTTGTTGCTCATCCTGTAAAGAACACGTTAGTCGCAATACAAAGCTATCAAGTAATATGAGCTAGTTGATAATAGAATACGACTTACTTATGCAGGTCTATGAATGTAGACCTCGGCAACGATGGGTCTGTGGGAATGAACGACCCTAGTCCAAACTGACGGAGTACTCGATCTGCGTAGTGGTGCTTCACTGTCCAGAAGTGTACGAGTTGACCTCTGTACAACCACATCTCCCGCTCCTGCTCCTGCTCCTGCAGACACATCCCCGGTAAGAGCTCCTTCGCATACAACTGATCGTACTGCCTCCACTCAACAAGATCGGCAGGCAAACTCTGCAGCTCTGACCGTACTGGCCTGATCCCAAGGTACCACCGTGAGTTCGATCTAAGTAGTGGTGGTAACAGTGCCACTTCTTCCCGTATGCCGGGCATCTCCAAGTATCGGGCGCTCTCCAATCCGGAGCCTCATTCTGGATAGGCCGGCCCACCGGTAGCCATGACCACGACCAGTGCTGAAGCAGGAGTACCAGCCGTACATCTGCTTCGCCTTTTTCTGCAATTTTCAAGAACATTAGACGTCAAGGTATTTGGATGGATTGATTGATTAAATAATTTACTAGGAAAAGAGTTAGAGACTTAGCTCACTACCACGGCACAGGTGGGAGTACAGATGGGCTAGGACAGCCCCACCCCAGTTGTACGGCGATGGCTGCTCAAGGTCTGCCAGAGCGGAAGATACATCATCGGCATCTGATCTCCGCTGAAATCAAGAAACATGACAAAACCAAAAAGGTCCATCACGTAGCCCGTGTATATCTGCAATACAAAACATATAAATAATCTAATAGAAACAATTTATAGTAAAAGTAATAGAAACAATTTATAGATAATGTAATAGAATCCTCATATTGGAAATTGATTAATAGAAACGATTTATAGTGTTTACCTCTGAATCTCCAGCTCAGTGGAATCTGCCGTCAGACCCGCGCTGAAGTGCTCTCAGTAATCTCGTCATCCTCATATGAAATTTGGACTGCCCACGATCTCCAATGAGAGAGTGAGGATCAGCTCCCAACAACTCCTCGATATCACCTCTGAATCTAGTGCTGTCAGATACGCCGCCAACGGGTGTGCCATGGATAGGCAAACCCCAAATGGCACTCACATCCTGGAGAGTCACTGTCATCTCTCCGAATAGCATGTGGAACGTGTGCGTCTCAGGACGCCATCTCTCCACCAGTCCTGCGATGAGAGATGCATTGATAATGTTTCTCTCCATCCGCAAAATGTCCACAACCTGGTAGAGACCCAGGTTGACGAGGTACTGGTCCATCACCTCGTAGTACCGCATGTGAACGCACCGCAACTTGACATCCAAAAGAAACGTGTCGTGCGTTCAAAAAAGTAGTCCACATGATGTTACCATAACAAAATTTAAACTCAACAAAATTTAAAATTATATAGATATACGAGCTGTTTCATACCCATTACACTAGTAGCTAGGTTAATTGATAAAATAAAATTATATATGATAATTTTTTATTTGTACGTATAATTGTATTATTTTTATTTTCATGATTAGTTTGGTTTATACAACATTTTACTATATCTATTTTTTTATTTGTACATGATTTATTATTTTTATATTTTATGATATTACATACATGATCGATGTACTTAGTATATCTATTTATTTATTATATTTTTTTAATTAAATTATATAAGCTATCATTTAATTTGATAATTACCCACTATTCATTTTGTTACCCGCTATATTTTAACACTTAACAGGTAATGATAATTTTATATGAAAATGGGTATCGAAGATATATATGTAACACATTGACACCCCTAGTTTTACCTCGTGAAAGTGAAAGTGACAAATTATCTAATCAAGGGTTAACTTTCCATTAATCGCGGCTATAATTTTTATGGTTATAGGTATAGAGAATACCTACTGATCAATAGTTGCATCTTAGTATTTGCCATTATTTTATTCCATAATTTTCGGAACGTAATAGAAATTTTGATTGGAACAAAACAGAAAAAGAGGGGTCCAAAAGATCAAAGGTCCATAGAGTTTTATATTTTATACCAATATATAATGAATGACCCGATGAAGATAAAACTTCAGATGTTGACCATGGACTACCAGATGCCGTGGTTTGTTGTCGAGTGTATATATACAAACCATTCCAACTTAAGCAAGCTTGTTGGTACCCCAATCGACAAACTTGCCCTCTCATGCTTTGACGACCTCTATCCGAGAGTGCACAAGTCCAAAGTGCATGGTGGTACCGGTACCCTCCCCCCTGGTGGCTTCAAACATCTAGTACACATGTTCCATTGGAGCCGAACCCCCGAAGGGAAGTATCTGGGAGAAACGAGATCATTATTGCAACCCACAAAGAACATGGGCAACTTCTATATACCTAGTGCAACCGACTTCAAATTATCGGCAACTGTTTTAAAAAAGCATGCCGGTATTGATGTGTCTTACTGTGACAAGAGATTATCTGGAGTAATGCAAATAGCACCCTTCCACATTTTCAAATACAGCTTTGTAATCTATGAAATTCTTTGAAGATTTGAAAGAGGTTACATGGACTGTGGTTTCTCCGTCACTGCTTATGTTGCATGCATAATGAACTTGTTACAAACCGAAGAAGATGTTAAACTATTGCGATCAAATGGTATCGTCCCAAGCACGGGGAATGATGAAAAGGCTGTTTTGAGCTTTGTACAACAGTTGAAAACTATACTTCCCGATGATGTTCATATGTCACATGACCTTTACAATTTGTCCAAGAAGGTGAGGGCACATCATGAAAGAACTTCCAGTAGATACTACGCAGAGTTCAAGAGCCGCTACTGCACGAATCCATGGATAGCCATATCTCCGTTGTTTCCGGCATCTGCTTGTTTTTCCTTACTTTTATTCAAGCAGTTATTCAAGTTGTATTTGGTACGCTTAGCTACTACAAACATTGATTGCGCTAAGCTATATATTTATATATCATCTTGTATCCTTTTCTTTTGTTTCACAGTATCATGTATGCAATTTAAATTGTGTGTGCACCAGTGATTTATCTTTATTCAATTAACTATGTTTTTTGTTGTGCCATCTTGTATTTTTTTGTAATCCTTTTTTACGTGCCTATGTCAATGTGTGATTTTTACCTTTGCTTTCGTTGTACATATTATTTCACCGAACAAACAACTTATTCAACTATACATATGTATGGATCTTTCTTTGTTAATTTTGAACTTACAGAGGACCTACAATTCCTCCCGAAACCCTGAGTGTTTATCAAGAATTTCCAATTTCTGATATTATTTAATTTACTTCCATGCCAGTTATCTACCAAGGCCTTATTTTAGTTCAACTAGTTTTTTAATTGAATTAGACATGCTCAAAAGTATCCTTATATTTGATAAAAAGTTTTCTTTTATTTTGACGGAGTTCACATGGAAACATGACAATTACAGCCTTGCAACAATTACATAATAATTGCAACCTGTATTTTGATATTTCTCATTTATAAATTACAAATCTAATTAATATATAAATTAATTAAGGCCCAAAAATTCGGCACTGGGCCTAACCCATTTATGCATTCCATTAATGGACCGGACCTGATCCACTTTTAAATTTTTTAATCATGGGTAAATTTGACACTTCACACACAAGAAAATAAGAAAATTTAAAGGGGACAAGAACTGATGAAGCATCATGGTCAAATTATCTGGTCCGCATCGTCTGAGGTAACATAATATTTTAGCTTACATCCGGACCATCCGATCAGAATCCGAACCAAACCAATCTGAGGTGGAATGTACGGAGCTATTTAATATATGTGTCAAAACAAATTGGTGTTACTTTAGGGAATCCAAATTCAGCATTGTTATCCCCAAACCATTGTTATCCAAATTCGGCTATACTTTAGGGAATCCGAATTTTTGCCGAATTATTCGCGAATAAAACGCCAAAATTTTTTTTTTTTTTTTTGCTCTCTCGTGGGACCAAACCATTTTCGAATTATACCCGAATCACGAACTTTTTACCATGCCAAACTGAACCCGAATAATTCATTTGTCACTATGGATTAGAGGGAAGAGTATCCTCTCGAATATGTATAAAAGATTCCCTTCACTTTATGGTTTGAGATTTACTCTCAGCCACTTTGAGATTCAAGCAGCGTAGGGGCAGTTATTTGGGATTTAAGATTCGTGCAAAGTTAAAAGAACAGTCCACATCCACTAATTCTAACAGATTCCCTTTTGCGGTACCGGAGAGGAAGTGAATTCGGATTGGAGTAGGATCTGGTGAAGGTTAGCACTGGATAATCAATATTTTTGGGTTGAGATTTGAAAGCCCATAAATTTAATTGGTATTTCTGCAAATGTCCAACAGTTCGGCCCATCATATCTCGCTGCTACTGCTTCTGTGTCTTTTTTACATCCAGGTCCGCAATTAATGAGTATTTAGTGGACATTTGCTGGGCTTAATCATAAAAAAATATTGAATAATTTTAGAGCAACCAACACAAATGTAGAAATTGGCTTTTCTATGGCCAACAAGGTCTTTAATAGCCTAATTTACACCTCGATCACCAGTAACATTTTCATATATGAACCCAAAAAAATAAAAATACTGACTCAAAAAAATAAAATAGGGAATAGAAATTTAAATATTAAAGCTGTGAAGTCTCGTCGGTTGTGTGTATATATATTATTTAAGCTAGCTTTCCAAAATTCAGAAGCATATATATTCATTATGTCAAGATGCATGCATCTCAACCGAAGCCCATTGTATTAATTATATGTTTTATTTGCATAATATGTGGCATAATAAATATGCCACATCATAAACCTAAAAATTTGGCGTATAAACTATTGGAGCTTTAATTTAAAAATTAACGGTACATATACACATGTGGGAATAAAGAGCCTGGCTTCTTCTATCGTCTTCCTTTTGTATGGAATATGTTTCTTTAATTCAGATGCATTAGTTGTCTAATTAAAGTGAGAAAAAAGCAGAAAAAGAGAGAGAGAGAATCCAGATGTCCTATATGTTCAAGCAATACCAATTTCACTTGCTTTTACCTTGGAATATAATAATGCCTTTACCTTGTGAAAAGTAGGTTAGAGATATGCAGTTAATATTATTCCAAATTTAATGAATATTTTTGCAAATGGTCCAACATATCTCATCTCTGCTGCTACTGTCTTTTTTACATCCAGGTCTGCAATTAATGGATTAATTAATTGGTCCCGATAACGTTTACATTTCAGGCTCAACAATGCAAATTTGGAGCGTCACTATTTAGTTGACATTTGTTGGGCTTAATGTTAAAATACAAATATTGTACAATTTAAGAGCAACCAACGCAACTGCAGAGATATGTTTTTCTTTGCCGAACAAGGTCTTTAATTGCCTAATCTATACCTCATCAGACACCATATTATAGATTGGGGCCGAATCTTGTGAGATTAAAATTTTCATATATGAATCCATTGGAAATTAAGGCTACAAAAACACCAAATATATGAATCCATTGGAAATTAAGGCGAATAGAAAGACCTAGTTATTTTCTTGTATTTCATTAACTAAGATGCATTGTCTAATTGAAGTGAGAAAAAGGTAGAGAGAGAATCCATATGTACTATATATCTTCGAGAAATACCAATCCTACTTGTTTTAACTTAGAATATATTAATGCCTTTGCTTGTGAAGTAGGGTAGGGACATGCAGTTAATATGTGTATAAGATTGACTATCTTACCTGAGTGTTTCCTCGTGGCCTAACAAAATAAACTACGAAGACAGTCGTCCTCTCTTCTTTGGTACTTCTCTCTACATATTTTCTATCTAATAATAAGCATATTTTATTTAATACTAATTCTTATTTCTCCAAATCGTAATTGGAATACCCAGATCTTAGAGGATCGATCTGTTTGTGAATTGTTGTGTTGGGAGATTTGTTAGATTCATATCCATAGTGTGCATTTTGTTTTTTCTCTATTTTTGGAGATGATATATAGTAATTGGTTACTTTAGACCTGTTAGTTACTAAGATTAAATTTCCGTTGAATTTGTGTAGATCATTTTAAGATTGAATGATGATTTGATTTCTAGTTTTATTTCAATCTTTAGTAGCCAATTAAGAGAGGAAAAGCTGGCTCTACTTTAGGTAAATTCATTCTTGAAGAATTCCCTTACACTAGTTTGATAGATCTGGAAATAGTCCAAATGTATGAAATTAGTGGCTTTTTGTTAGGTTCCACAGAGGAAAACCAAAAAGGATAATTTCCCTTCTACAACCCTTTATCCGAATTTTAAACACACAATCTCCCGACATAGGGTTGTCATTTGCCACTAGAACAAAGGCTGGTTCTTTGAATGCTTGACTTTACACTAAATTAATTCTTAAATTTATAAATTTGACATGTAAACAATCACTCGTGAAGTAGATCGGTATCGATGATTTGAGTAAGTCGTTTGAAGTATATCTGATATGCCTTTTAGTTAAGCTTATCAAGACTTTGATGAGCGTAAAAACACCCTACATAGTTCTACTATATATATATATATATATATATGTGTATATAATGGTTCAAAATACTATAGGTGTTTGAATTTAGATTTCCACCATCGTGTACTCAAATCATCTTGTTCAGCCCAAACTTTTTTCAATATTGAACCGAAGATAGAGTATAAATTTATAGCACAGTGAAGTATAATAAAGAAAAATGTAAGGGACCTTTTCTGACCCTACATATATAATTGTCCAATATATACAGCTCGCTACGCAGAGGGACTTCGAATGCGTTGCAGAGAATCTGGGTAGTCTTCTCTTGTCCACTTTGACCATTAACCTCTATAAATCTCCTAAGTTTTGTAATTCGCCTCCTCAGCATTTGGAGTGAGAGCCATAGAGACGAAAAGCCTCCTCTCCTCTTTGGTACTTATCTCTGCATTTTATCTCTAATTCTCAGCATCATAATTTTTTAATACTAATTTGTCCGATCGGTAAGTTTTCACAACAGGTTCAGTGTGTGTATATATATGCTGACTAGATGTTATGAATAGTTGTGTCGGGAGATTTGTTAGTTTTATATCCCAGAGAATATGTGACTTTTGTTTTGGTTATTACTTTATCTATAAGTAAGATTTAGTTTGCAGTAGATTTGGGTAGATCATTTTAAGACTGTATAGTGATCTGAATTCTCATTTTAAGTATTAAGTGTGCCTCGTTAATTTCTAACAATTTTTATATATCTAGGCTTAACGCTACGTTTCAATCTTTAACTACCTCGAGGGCTTAAATCTTTCATTAACTCAAATGGTAGTTAATAATATTTAGTGTAAAATATTTAATAACACAATTTGGGAAAAATGGAAAATAGTATTAACATTTATAAATTGTATTTTACATACTAAAATGTGGCTGAAGTTAAAGTTAGTCTAAAAAATAAAGGTATATATCTCATAGTCTGATTAATTATATATATCAGATTTTATCTCATATTGACCTTTGTTATTTAAGTGAGAACTATCTACGAAGTTTTCTTTTCAGTGTCCGTTGTTTTATCTAGGATGTCAAGGAAACCTTTTTATATATCTGTTTACCCGGTCCATATCATATTTGATAAAGTAGGTATGATCGAATAAAAAAAATCATTAATTTGACAATTATGGACACGGGTAAGAAATTTTTTTGTTAGCTTATCGAAAAAGGATATGGATAAGATCTATTTCGTACTCATTAGAGGGTAATTAATAAAATAAAATTATATATGATAATTTTTTTTGTTGTACGTATAACTATATAAGTTTTATTATTATGATTACATTGATTTTCAACATTTTATATAATATTGTTTTAGTAAATTATGATAAAATTAATTTGTCCAATATTTTATATCATTTTATTTAATATAAAATTTATATCATTTCATTTAATTAATAATTTACATTTTAAATAATGGTATAAAAATAATAATTTTTATATTCAATAAAAATATTAATTTGTTATATTTTTTAATTAAATTATATAAGCTATCAATTTATTTGGTAATTATCCATTATGCGTTTCGTTATTTGTTATCTTAACATATAAGTGTAGGGTATGTGTAAGGTTAATACTTAATGGATAAGGGTAATTGTGTGGGAAAGACTAATTTTATATGGGTATGAAAATGCCCTCACCGATCCTTAGTTTTACCCATTTGACATCCCTAATTTAACTTGTGTAAATTAATCAGTTTTCACGTGAAAGCAACAAATTTATCTAACAAAACTTTAACTTTTGATTGATCTGGTTATGGTTTTTCCATGCTTCTCAGATTAAAATCAGTACGTACTCAATATTGAATCATGTTGCACATTATTTCAGAACACAGCTTGTTTGGGGCTTAATCGGGAAGAGGGTCAGAAATGGATCATGATTCCCAAGAACTAGTAGATGAAATATCCACATCAATAGAAAGGAGTAATGAAATGGATGAGTGGGTTGTGGATATAGAAGGTAGAGTAGAGAACCCCGACATCTCCCATGCACCCAGACGATCAATGGATAGCGACAATAGCGACAGTGAAGAAAAACCATCAATATTTGGTAAATGGCAATGTTGGGAAGATTTTGGGGCCTCTTTCATACCTGAAACCCAAAAGTGGAAATATGTTGCATGTATGACTCACTGGTATGGGCTCAACGTAAAATCATTCCTTAAATACATGCAAGGGAAGGTAGATCTAGCCTGGAGCTACTATCGGGGGGTCGATGAACAATTTCGGACAGCTGAAAATAACAAACGTTTCATAGAACACCTACTGGCCAGTAGTTGCTTCTTAATATTTGCGATTGTTCACGCATCAGAGAAAGAGTACCAAAAGGTTATTAAGGATAAAATGGATGACCAAACTAGTTTTCCAAAAAGTCTAACGCGTAAAGATATTGGAAATTTATTTACCATTTTTGATGAAGATCCAGTGAAGTATCAACGTCTTTACATGTTGACCATGAACTACCAGATACCTTGGTTTGTTATCGAAGCTGTGTATACAGAGCTTTCCAACATAGGCAAGCTTTTAGACACCCCCATCCACAATCTTGCAGTCTCACTCTTTCAAACAAATCCGACAGCTCGTACATCTAAACTAAATGGTGGTACCGTTCCTGAAGGTGGCTTCAAACATCTATTGCACATCTACCATTGGTCTCGAACCCCCGATGGGAAGTACCTGGCGTATTCAACTGAGCTCATTCGCGGCTTCCATATACCTACTGCAACAGAATTGCAATTATCTCAAATGGTTTTCGTAAAAGATGAGGGTGGCTTGTTTGATGTGTCTTACTCTCACAACTGGAGATTATTTGGAGTGATTCAATTACCACCCTGGCGCATTTTCCGAACCAACACTAAAATCTATGAAAGTCTTTTAATATTTGAACAACAGTACAGGGACTGTGGATTCCCCTTCACGGCCTATGTTGCATGCATGGCGTGCTTGATAAAAACAGAAGCAGATGCCAGAGTATTGCGAAAAAGAGGTATCATCCCAAGCACAACTTCTGACGACAAGGATGTTTTGCGCTGTGTACAAGAGCTCAAAACATTTATTTCTGAAGGTCTCTATATGCCGAATGAGCTGGTCATTTTGGAGAAAAAGGTGATGGCACATTACCAAAGAAGTGCCTATAGAGTATATGGACAGTTCAAGAAACGCTACTGCTCGAATCCATGGATAACCATATCTGTCATTGCCGCCATCTTATTGTTTGTCCTTACTTTTATTCAAACCATACTTTCTTTTATTCAAACCAAATATAGTGTGCTTAGCTACAAAAAACAATGATTGCGCTAAGCTAAGTATGCAACTATATTTATACATCAACTTGTTTCCTTATTTGATTTGATTTTATTTCATTATATCATCTCTGCAATTTAATTAAATTGTGTTTGTACCGGTGGTTTATCTTTATTCAATTCACTATGTTGTGCTATGATGCATGTTGTATCTTATTTTCAATGTAATTCATTTGTCATTTTTATGTGCTTATGTCAGACCATGTGTCATTTTTATCTTTTTTCTTGTCATACAATATTAATTCACCTCTCAAACTTACATATATTCGAAATTTTTTTTTTTAGTTGTATGGATCTTTCTTCATTAATTTTGAAGTGTTCTTATGAGGAAGTATATACTTCCTCGTCCGGAGTGTTTCTCCCAAGTTATAATATGTCTTATTATTCAATTTACTCCCATGCCAATAATCAATAAATCTATCCTTTAAGCATTCCATAATTTTAAACTTCAACATACTTTAGAAAAATTTATGAAGTATCAGTATGCAATTCTAATATATCGACAGTATCAGTATGCTAAACCTCTCAACTAGAATTGGAAATCCATTATGGCCCCATCTAATTGTAATTAATTTATAAATCAATTAAGGCCCAAGAATTCCTCACTGGGCCCAACCCACTTTTGCATTCCATGAATGGAACGGACCGGATCTGCTTCGAAAACTTTGATCAGGGGTAAATTTGACACTTCACAAAAAAATAAGAAAAATGTAAAGGGAAAAGAATTGAAGCAGCATAGTCTCAGCTTTGTTATCTGATCAGCACCTCTAAGGTAACATAATAGTTTAGATTACATCTTGGCCGTTCGATCCGAGGTGTTAAAAAGATCGGCTGGAGCAGATCCAAACTCAAAATTTGAGTTACTTTAGGGATCTGAATTCAACGTTGTTATCCCCAATTCATTATCTTCCTATTTGCCCCCTGTAATAATAAAAATTCTTTTATTGATTCTCTCTCTCTCTTCTCAATCCCACTCCCCGTCTATGCTTTCGTTGTAGGTCAACTAACCGCTGACGATTTTTCTCATGAAGGCCAAATCCCTAAAGAAACCCTCCGACGAGGTTTCCTCTCTTTTTCTTTCTTGCAATCAATACTTGAGTTTAGTTCAATAATCAAGATTTATTACGTTTTCTCAATGTGGAGCTTCTTGTTACAGTCTTGAGTTGCTCTCCAATCAATTTGATTCAATTTGATTAAATTTGATTTAATTACTTACGCTACAAATGATAATTTTCTGTTATTGAGGTGTCTATGTAGAGAAACAAATATCTTTTTTAAGTAATTATTACTCAAATAGTAAAACCTAATTGAAAAAATTGAAGCAATTGAATGTGTTGCTGTCCAATCAATTTGATTTAATTATATCTGATTGAATGTCTGATTTCATTTCTTCAAGTGCCTTATTTGCACCAGAAATTATAATTTTTCTGTAATTGAGGTGTCTAATTGAAATATTCAAGTATTGGTTGCATTTTGGATCTATATTTCAGGAAAAAATCAGATTGAAGAAATCAAAATTTGGGAAAAGGAAGCGCAGTTACTCTTCTGATTCATCTGACAGTGGCAGGAAGAAGCCACATAAATCGAAAAAATTAAAGAAGAAACCTAGAAAGAGGCCTCGCCAGGTCAGCATCTCGCCTACCTCTTCGTCTTACTCAAGCGATTATTCTGTCAGTAGTTGCTCACCTTGCGAAAAACGAAAATCAAAAGTAAGAAAGGGTAGAGTTAGTACTGGTAGCAAGTACAAGGGAAGAGAGTGAGGCAGAAGCCATAGAAGATCGGAGTAGAAGTCCTAGTAGGAGTAAAAGACTTCGAATAGAGAGAGAGAAAGAAGAGAGACAGCACAGATTTTGAGGTGAGCTGATAGTGACATTGTATCTTCTTCAAAGGATAAAGAGAACAAGATACAGAGTGGAGAAAAAGAGAGTGAACCAATAGCTGAGGCGTCAGAGAAAGTTGTACTAGAAAAGGCGCCAAATGACTATTAAAAAAAACTGGGGTGGTGGTGGAATTGGAGTTGATATTGCTACAAAAGGTGCTAGAAAATTTCACAAAGTTCAAAAATGTGGTATCAGTGAAGAAAGAGGCAAACTTGTTTTACATGAACCAAATGAAAGAGGAGTCTATTTTGGATGAACCAACTAAGGTAAAAGAGGAAATTGTTCCTGTTTCGGTTAAAAGGCCTAAACTTAGGTCTGTTATAAAAATCCCAAGAGAAAGCAAAGTTACTGAGGATAATACAACCATAGGTACTTATAATACCGGTGAAGTTTCAGATGGTATCAAAGATGTACCGAATAAGGGTTCTGAACCAAACTCGAACCCTAACCCTAGTTCATCAGTTGTGTCTGGTTTGAGAAAGGATACAGGTGGGGCCCAGTATGAAAAGAAGACCTTCTCTAGAATGCGTGATGGTGCAACCGTCAAGGTTAGTTTTTTACATGCCTTCAGTTTTATATTTTCTACGGTAAATTATTTGTTTCTTCCGATGACCTTTAAAATCAAGCACGAATTGTGCTTGATTTTAACAATTGTAGCACTGATTAAATGCTTATTCGTGCTTGATTTTAACAATTGTAGCACTGATTAAATGCCTCTGTTAGGTTTTCTTTGAAGAAGGATGATGGGATCATTTTTATTTACTGTAGATGAGATGCATCTGGTATTTGCATAAAATGTTCCATTTTTAGTTAATAGCGAAGATGCTGCTTTTAATTTATTAACTAGATTTATATAGTTAAACTTAGGGGCTTTACTGTTTACTGAAAACCAAACAACAGGCATTCTCTACTGGTAACATACAATATTAATTGTGATTAAATCCGTATTTTTTTTACATTGACTTGATCTTCCCATATTTTTGTGAATTTTTTTTTGATGGTCGGTCAGCAAGGCTGACGACAATATATTAATTAAGAAAAAGTTATTTACATCAGGCCCTACTTGTAGCTAAAATTAATCTAGCTAGCAGTAATTGCCACAATCATTTTACAAAACTCAGAGCCCTCATATCCCCGACCCCTCCGACGGTTACCGCTGAGCCCAAAAGTTGATATCCAAGATTGTATCATTAATCAGTATACACACCGATCTGCTCTTATCTGAGAAGAGTCTCTTGTTTCTTTCTCTCCAAATGGCCCACACTCCGGCCGCCCATATTCGATCCCACAGACACTTGACACGGGGCGATAGGGACGATCTGCCCCGAGTCCATGCCTGGATGATGTTCTGGGCCGTGGTTGGCCCCAGGTTGAAATTGTTTCTCAACCCCGTCCAGAAGGTAACATTATTTGATTGTTTGGCACATTATTTTATGCCATTTAATGAAAATGGTTGTTATTTATGACGTGAGTTATAATGTAGACATACCAAAGAAAGCCCCTGCCTTAGCGAGTCGAAAGCTATAACGGGGCGAAACAGAAATATGAATTTTCTGGACAGAAAGGGATGGTATTTTGCATGAATTTTCCGATTCTTTGAACAATTTATATAAATTTTGTGAGCATTTAGATAATTCTTACGATTTGTTTGAGTTTTGGGCATTTTCCGTGATTTTTCTAGACACTCAGATAAATTATATGAATTTTCTGGACATTTCTGGAATTCAGAAGGGGTTTTGTGTGATTTTCATGAATTTGAGGGAATTTTTATGTAAATCTTGGGTCCTTGAGTTCAGTTCCAGGAATTTTTGTGGCGGAATTGGTAAGTTTGCAGTTTCAAAGGACTTATTTGCGGGTCGGAAAACCGTGAGGGTTTGTTTTGAAATTGTGCAGGGGCGGAGCTTCAAATTTGTGGTGTTCTCAGGGGCCTTTCTGCACTTGTTGGATTTCAGCAGAGTTTACAAACAATATTTTTATATTTCATTTGAACTGTTTATTCTCCTTTGTGGATTTCAGCAGAGTTTCCCCTTGACTCTGTTGGAAGAGTAAACAGAGGAAGAAGGATTGACACAAATAATTTACTTCACTTCTTAATTAATTCAATTACAACATGCTGAATTTATAGCCCTACAACAACTAAATTTGGATCATCTAAATTTAGTACCCCACTACCTTGTTCTGCTATTACAAACATTACCTACATGTCTAATTATAGAACCCACTAACTCCACTACACGCTCCTTGACAGAACTCCAAATACAAAAGACTAGTTTTTGGAACAACTCTCAACTGAACTCTAAAGATGGAAAGCTAATTTTGGATCAACTTTCAACACTCCCCCTTGATTCAAAATTGGTTACTCCAAGCTTCTTCATATGTTGTGGGATCTGCAACAAAGAGAACTTGTGTAGTGTCATACAATTCTTGCAAGGTCTTGGTTTTTCTGCTTGTTATTTCTGGACTTCGATCACGCCTCCTATAAACTCTTATAGATGGACCAGTACTTGAAGTTTCATTCGAGCTCTCTTCACCACTCAAAAAAGATTGGCTTGTGCTGCTGTTTGAGGGTTGTTCACTAGCGTTTGGATTAGGTTATTGTTGCACACCTTCAATTATTTCTCCATCATTTCTGCTAGTTCTCCAATCCCTGCATTCTCCATAGCTTCCTTCCACTGCCAACTTCTTTTTTCATCAAACAAAACATTTCTGCTCACCATGATTTTTCCACTTTCTGGATTATACAACCTATACCCTTTAGATTGAGTGCAATAGCCAATGAAAATGCACTTTTCAGATTTTTCATCAAGCTTGGTTCTCTTCTGTGGATTGACAAATGCATAGGCTATACATCCAAATACTCTTAGATGACTTACCCCTGGTTTCCTCTCAAACCATGCCTCAAATGGAGTTTTATTCATCACAGCTTTTGTTGGTGAAATGTTCAACACATACACCGCAGTTGCAACTGCCTCAGCCCAGAATTTGTTTGGAAGGTTCTTGCATTTGAGCATGCTTCTACCCATCTCAACAACTGTTCTATTTTTTCTCTCTGCCACCCCATTTTGCTCAGGTGTATAGGGTGTGGTTAGCTCACGGTGTATCCCTTCATTTTCACAGAAATTAATTAATTCTTTTGAGAGGAACTCACCACCTCGGTCTGTTCTTAACACCTTCAACTTCTTTTCAGATTGCTTCTCTACAAAAGCTTTAAACACCTTGAAACTTCTGAATGCCTCTCCTTTGCTTTGTAGGAAATACACCCAACTCATCCTACTATAATCATCTGTGAAAAGGAGGAAATATTTGTTGCCTCCAAGAGATTCGGTTTGCATTCGACCACACAAATCCGCATGAACTAACTCAAGCACTTGAGTTGCTCTCTTGGCTTGGTCTTTTGGAAATGGAAACTTGGCTTGTTTACCAAATATACACCCTTCACAAACACCTATTTGGTTGATTTCGGGTAGGCCATAAACCATTTGCTTTTGGTTCAACAATTTCATACCATTGATATTCAAATGACCATATCTAAGATGTCATAACTCAGATTGGTTCAAATCTTTTGCAACCATTGGTTTTTCCTTTACATTTGAAACCTCCAAGGGAAACAATTTATTGGTTGCCATGTTCACTTCTACCAATACTTGGTTTTTGGATTTTATTACACAAGTTTTCCCTTCAAACACAATTGAATAACCACAATCCATCAACTGCCCGATACTTAGCAGATTTTGAGACAAATCTGGAATATAATACACATTATGCAAGTATTTCAAACCATTTTGTTTGGTGTGTATTGCTACTTTACCTTTTCCTTCAACCTCAATTGGTTTGCCATCACCAAGCTTGACCTTCAATTTGTATGTTTCATCTAATTCTTCAAAAAGATGTCTATCACCTGTCATGTGATTGGAACAACCGCTGTCCAAAAACCAGATTTCTGATGCATCAGTTTCAGTTTCACTATAAGCCATGAATACCTTGTCTTGTTCCTTCTTTTCTTTGATAAAGCTCGCTTGTTGCTCATCCCTTTGCTTCTTGTAGCATTCTGCTTGATAGTGCCCGAACCTATTGCAATAATAGCACTGTACATCTTTCCTTTCGCAATCTGTTGGACTGTTGGAACTGCTGGAATTGTTGCTGATTCTGTTGGTACCTTTGCTGGAATTGAGGTGGAAACTTACTGCTCGTGGTTCTACCTCGAGTTGACTCCCCCTTCGTGTAAAAGGCCTTTTCAACACCACTTTCTTCTGATCTGGACAGCCTTGATTCATGGGTCTGCAATGATCCCATGAGTTCATCAAAGGTGTACGTTGCGAGATCCTTTGATTCTTCAATTGCTGCCACCACATGATCAAACTTTGTTGTTAGGCTTCTTAACACCTTGGCCACCACGGTTTGCTCTGAGATGGTATCTCCATATGCTCGAATTTGATTGACAACTCCTTGTACTCTTGAAAGAAAAGTCTGCACTGACTCTTCTTTGTTCATCTGCAATGTTTCAAAATCTCTGCGTAGACCTTGAAGCTTAATTGCCATAACACGAGAACTTCCTTGAAATGCTGTTTTCAAGGTTGTCCATTCCTCCTTTGCATTTGTGGCTGCTGCTATTTTCGAGAAGATTGTGTCGTGCACTGCTTGTTGGATGAAGAACAACGCTCGTGCATCTTTCTTCTGATTTTCTTGCGGATTAGGATCTGGATCAGGAACTCCATTTGCTATCAAGTCCCATAGACCATATGACTTGAACAAGGTTGACATCTTGATACTTCAAAACTCATAGTTTTCGCCTTTGAAGAGAGGTATTGCTGGTTGTGTGACATTCACCATAGTGCTGCCGTTTTCTAACATGAAAACGCCCCAAGGTTGATCGACTATGCTCTGATACCACTTTGTTGGAAGAGTAAACAGAGGAAGAAGGATTGACACAAATAATTTACTTCACTTCTTAATTAATTCAATTACAACATGCTGAATTTATAGCCCTACAACAACTAAATTTGGATCATCTAAATTTAGTACCCCACTACCTTGTTCTGCTATTACAAACATTACCTACATGTCTAATTATAGAACCCACTAACTCCACTACACGCTCCTTGACAGAACTCCAAATATAAAAGACTAGTTTTTGGAACAACTCTCAACTGAACTCTAAAGATGGAAAGCTAATTTTGGATCAACTTTCAACAGACACTTGTTCTTTTGAATCAAGGGGAGCTGAAAGATAGATCAGAGACTATCAGACACTCATGAAACGGGTGAAAGAACCCTGCCTAGGCTGGTTCAGACCCCAATGATTATCAAAAGATCCCAGTTAATCAGGAACCTCCGGTTGAGGTAAAATGACAATTCACAGCTCAAGATCAGATTCGATCTGGGCTTTTTGATATGAATCAAACGGTGCAGGTTAGCAAGGGACCTGAGACTGTTCCATTCCAATGGTTTTATATATTTAATATATTTGGAAAGGAATAGTGTTAAAGGGTAATAATCAAGTCCAGATAGATTATGCCATTGAATCCTAGATTGTGTTAGTTACCGGTCAAGTCTGGTACTAGCATAATATACATTTAATAATGAGTAGGGTTCGAATGCGTTCTATCTTTCAAGTCTTATTCGTGTCTCACATCTTTATTTTTGCTTTCAAAATCTAAACAATCGATCCAAACCGCTCAATATAATCTCCATATTAATCTGTGCTTGGAGACCAAATTTTACTTATTTTTGGATTTTTTTTATATTTTTAGGTAAGTACAAAATCACTATTTTTAAGAAGATTATGGACCAAAAACAGTGATTTTGTATCTATCTAAAAAATAGTAAAATATTTTCAAAAATAAATATAGAATTTGGTCTCCAATGACATTTTAATATGGACACATTTTAATATGGATATCATGTTGAGTGATCCGAATCAACTTTTGGACTATAAAAATGGAGATAAGGATGTGTGGCACATTTGAACCTTGCTTATTAATAATAGCACCAATGAATTCTGAAATTTTATTATAACTTCTAATAAAAGATGGTGGACCCCACATACTGAACATGTTGTGCTATCATGTATGTTGTACCTTTTTTTTTCAATGCAATATATTCATTTGTCTTTTTTTATGTGAATAATTTTTACCATCACTCTTGTCGTACAATATTAATTATTGTGAGGAGCAACATAAGCTCTAATAATACCATTTTGTTAGGATAAATTCAGCAGTATTTAAAACATAAGCTCTAATAGTACCATTTTTGTTTATTTTAGTATTTAAAACACTACAACGTTCCTATATAAAATAACCACTATGCCTACTATTCCTAAAATAACTATGTTTAAAGCAACCAATGCATAAAATAATGTAATCAATTTGAGTTGATTCACAACAAGTATGATGGATCTTTAATTCTTTATTAATTTATAACTTTTCTTGTATGATTAGGGCTGGATCTTATCAGATAATATTTCCATATATGAATCAGTGGAAAATCAATAAATTAAGCCTATACAAATACTAAATAAACAAAATAAAATAGGGAATAGAAATTTAAATAGTGAAGTCGGTTGCATGTTATTTAAGATAGATTCCAAATTAGGTTTCATGAAAATGAGCCTTTATAGAAAATTGAAGCATGCATGCTTATAAGATGTAGGTGTCGAACATTTAAATTAAATTAGATTTATATATAGAATTATCAATCTTCTGTCGTATTCATTATTTGTATCTAGTCACATTTTTGTGATTTTTAAATGTATTACTGTAACAGCCTAGTTTTTGAATACTAGGAAATATAACTGACATGAGGTAAAGAAATACATAATCGATGAAATATGTTGTAATAAATACACTAGAAATACATAGGAATAATTAAATTAGAAACTAGGTAATTGTAAATTCCTTAACAAATGATGATTTAATAAATTGTGCAAGTGTTGAAATCAGAAATTCTGAAAAGATTGGAACATGACTAATTTTGTATTGAAATATGGTAAATTTATTTATTTATACATGTTAATTAATTAAATTTAATTTTCTTATAAAGTCATATATACAATAATTTGAAAAGTTGTACTCTAGCTTTAGATATTTTCATTGTAATATGATGTTAGTTTAAATCTTGGTAATTATAATGTTCAAGTTATTTAAAAAAAAAAAAAATGCGAAGGAGTTAATTGCAAACCTATTAATCATTTAGTTGAGAACAATATATAATAGAATATATTTCTTTAAGTTCTAGAATTTTATTTTTGGGGACACATGGCACCGCCTTTACTTTTCTATTATCATTTTTCTCATTTTATTTGGGGACACATGGCACCACCTTTACTTCATTCTCACCCACGTGTACACTCCCTCTTCTCTCTCTATATTTTTTTATTATTCTCCCCAGTGATGATTGATTTTTCTTGGGGGGCAGTCCGCACAAAATTTTCCTTCCCTCCGCCACACACCACCTCACTTCCATTATATATCATTTCCCTTGGTGTACCCGGCAATTGAAATTAGAAATAATTTGTTAGATGGACGTGGCTCAAGTGCAACCAAAGCATACAGCAGAAGAGAAGATAGGAGGTGGCGGCGACGATTATACAATGATAGATGAGTGAGGCGGAGACGCTTGCAACACGTCAACCTCTTCGATCGATCCTGACGAATTCTTCCGTAATCTCTTGTTTGATTATTGATATTTCGATAATCCGGCATAAGGATGAACATTGCATGACGGGAACAAGCAGGATGTGTCTACGCAACAGTGACAAGTTATTCATTGAGCCCGACATTTCTAAGGTGCGGATTTCGAGTTATTCCTAGCCCCTCCTAACTTGTTTAATTGTTGTTGTAAGCTCGTGGGTTTCTTTGCTTGTTTTGATCGCATGTTGATTTCTTGATTATTGTGATTTAATTGAGTGATTACTGTACATCACTGGTACGGGTCTGGTGTATTGCTGCACACCAGCTGTTCGGTGAAATGTCTAAGAGAAGTAATTTAGTGGTACAGGTCTGGTGTGTTGCTGCACATCAGCTGTTCGGTGAAATGTCTAAGAGAAGTAAATTAGTGGTATGGGTCTGGTGTGTTGCTGCACATTAGCTGTTCGGTGAAATGCCTAAGAGAAGTAAATTGTTGGTAATCTTAAGGTTAATATATGGTAGTGATTTGGTTTGCTTGATTGTTATTGCCTTGATGATTGCTTGTTGATTTCTAGTTTGTTTGTCATACTATAGATAGTTGTTATAGTTTTTCAATTGTATGATATGAAGGTATGAAATGCCTTAGGAAGCATGATCATACTTCTCTAAAATTTATGCATGACAGGATATCAAATAATCTGGTTGAAACATAAGTTTGATTTAAGTGAATGATGGCACAATAATGATGCATAGTCTCATGAAGCATAGTATATAGTCATATGTGAAATTGATTAATTATTAAAATGGATACTTGACCGGTCATGTAGGCACTGTCTTTTCATGTCCTGATTGCACGAGATTATTTGTTTGATTAGTGTAGCTTGGCTGTTGCTCGGTTGCCAATTGCTTGTAGTTAAAGTCTTGAAGTTGGTATTCTTATTGCATAAACGAGTTGCATGACATACGCTTGCATCATGAACTGAACCATATTCTGTTTGCATGAAATTAACTTGTATGCATGGTACAAGGCATTAGTTGTACTGGAGACTGTGAAATACATGACATAAGATATGAGCTGATTAAATTTTGGATGGTATACTTGCATGCATGATACATAGTTTTATATGAATTATGCACTTGTTATAAATGAACCTCGAATAGAAATGAGAATATACAGACCACATTGAGTTACTTGTATATGGAATGTCTTGTATGTACTTTGATAGGAATTGAAGAATGAATTCCGAGAGTCATGTAGGAACCATATTCGGGTAGCGCATGGCAAGAGCTGTGTAGGCGCCATATTCGGGTAGCGCATGGCAAGAGCTGTGTAGGCGCCATATTCGGGTAGCGCATGGCAAGAGCTGTGTAGGCGCCATATTCGGGTAGCGCATGGCATCAGCTGTGTAGGCGCCATATTCGGGTAGCGCATGGCAAGAGCCTGTGTAGGCGCCATATTCGGGTAGCGGCATGGCAAGAGCTGTGTAGGCGCCATATTCGGGTAGCGCATGGCAAGAGCTGTGTAGGCGCCATATTTCGGGTAGCGCATGGCAAGAGCTGTGTAGGCGCCATATTCGGGTAAGCATGGCAAGAGCTGTGTAGGCGCCATTCGGACGCATGGCATAGCTGTGTAGGCGCCATATTCGGGTAGCGCATAGCTAGAGCTGTGTAGGCGCCATATTCGGGTAGAGCATGACCGGATTTGTGCTTGGTGCAAGAACTTGTAACGCATGATAAACAAAGGAAAATATTTGAGAATTGATATACTGGAAAAATAGTGCGAATGTTGAATTTATTTAGTTTTTCCTCTTGACTGATTGCGGTGTTACTTCTTATAATTGTGTTCAATAGGTAATTGATCCATGAGCTTTTAGATTGCATAATTGAATTCTTTCATAAATTTCTTATTTGCATCACATGCAAGTATATGGAAGATATGAGTTGAACCATGCTAGTAGTTGATATGCATGGCATTTATATATATATATATATATATTCTAAAACTGGTGCATGACATAATAGGAAGCAATGTGGCCGAAATAGGAGTTTGGTGTAAGATGAGTCATTTGCGTGATATGAATGTATAGCTTTTCTCATGGACATATGACATGGTTGCATTAGGTTGCACATGAGGCATTAACATAATATCTGAAATTAAAGTATGGTTGATTTAAAAGTATTTGATTAAAACGTGAGTTATAGTTAGAGTTATGCATTGTAAATTTTATGTTTGATTGTTATAGTCTTATGGATTGATTATATAAAGTTCAGGGTTGCTGATTTTTGTTATCTTACACGAGTATTCCATAAAGTAAAGTTCCATTATTTTGTTGATTGATTATAGTTGAAGATAGTTTATTGGAATCTTATATTACTATTATAGTCTATATTTTTGGTGCTCGGTTTTGTTTTGGTTTAGTTGGTTGGGTCTTAGAATAACTCGACTGGAACTGAATACCGCACTTAGAGATTTTCAATCTCTAATAATTTTCCACTTCGGTGGGTTCCAGGTACAAAGTGTAAGACACGAAAACAAGATGTTGAACTAGAAGACTACGGGACTTTGCCACAAGAAAAAGTAAGGTATGCCATTGGTAATGTATGTATATATATGGGTATTTAAGATGATAGAAATCGCCTTGCGCTTACAGCGCGGCGGGTTGTCGGCCCTGTTGTCGGGGTGTGACAGAATTGGTTAAAGCATCAGATTAATTTTAGTGTGAAATTAAAATAGAAATCATGAAATTGGAAAAAAATATATAAACTTTGAAATTTATTAATTGATGATTTATGTTTTATCCAAGGTAGTATTAATTAATTTATTCAAGGTATCTAACGTTTTCATTTTTGGGCCGTAGGCCTTAGAGAAAATTAAATGAGCAACAGCTCATATTGGGTATGGTTACCATTTCTATTATCTTATATTTAATGAATATGCTTTTACTTATTCCACTGCCACCTCACTTTTAATTTCTTTAATCCATAGTTTCTACCCCTCTCTCTCCCGTACCATCTTTTCTTTTCCAAGTTCCTTGTTCTCATGTCACTAGGGTTTAAGTTTCTGTCACTGACTAACTAAACTCGAGAAATTGAAATCACTAGTTGCATGCGTATCTCTTTTCCTTCTACAATTGGTGGTATCTAGCACAGTAATTTCTTTGTTCTCTCTAATGATTTTCTGATTCCTTATTTCATTCAATAAAGTTTTAGAAACCTTTTATTTTACGTGAATAATTGTTAGGTTTCTAATACCAGCTGGTACCGAATTTAGTTGGGTATTATGATATTTTGCTTTCTTTTGTTTATTTCTTTTAATGTTGATTTGAAGTGATTTACAGCTTTCTTCTTGTTGGTACCAATTTGGTACTTAATCTGATTTTGGGTCATGTATGCTTTAAAACCCTAGTATGATACCAATATCTTATTGTACAAAATTTTCTTGCTAAAATATAGAGTTGAAAGTATTTGATTATTCAATTTACATCTCGTGACACCAGTACCGTTTCGTACCAGTGTCTATACTAAGTTATGATATATTTCAAGGTTTAGGGGTTGAACTTGCAAAATTCCCTAATTAGTGAATTGACCATGTCAGAGGTACTAAAATGTATACTAGAATAAAATTGATACATAGCTGTGACATGGAAATTTTAGGAATGAAATAATTAAATGGGCACTAAATATAAGTAAGTAGAACTGTAGGATTCGGATGATTGTAATCTTATTCTAAATGAAATGAGTACAAATAAACTAAAAATCTGAAAACCCTAAAATCAACTACTGGACATAAATATATGCATATCTATGGATTATATGCTGGACCATAGGCTTTAATTAATGAAAATGGTTTCATAGGATTTACTTACTGGAATTGATTATATTAATAAGCTACTGATCTATGTGCTATAGGTGTATGAAATTTATACACTTGATGACAAAAGTAGAATATGATTTTGTTAATGAGATACTAACATATCTATGCTATTTGACTTAAACGTAGACCCTATCGAGCACGACTTTGCGGGATCGTCTGAAGTTCTGAATCTAGTGATTGCTGATCCTCTACGCACTTTACGTGATCAGGTGCGGGGGTTCACGGGATTTGTCTTGATTTTTATTTCTAAGAAGTAAATAACTGTTCATGTTAGCATTAGGAAATTCTGATTGATTGCATCGTTGCATCATTGCATCATTTGCAAAAAGTAAGCTAGTAGCATACTTGAATTGTTATAACTGTGATGATTTATCATTTTGGTATTGTTTTATCGTTTGTCTGTCCTCGCGTTTCTGATAATTGAATAGAACCACAGTTATCGAATTGATTTACTTTATTGTTGACTACAAAGTCTAGAGTCGACGCTAGACTTTGATTCAGGATCCATATGCGTATACGGTGAATGACCTCAACTAAATCCAGTACCGGTTGGGTAGAGGATAATGTAAATTGTGATTGCAGGAATAGTAAAACTGTGGTATATCTATTGTTCTATTGGTCCTGGTAAGGGTGACGATATCTTGCCTTTTATTGATGAATGTCAATGTTAATCTGAATCATTGAATTTATGTGTTATGTTTGACTATAAACTAGACCTAATAGAATGGTTTAAGCCAAAGATTGATAGATACCTTATATCTATCAGTGATGACCTGACCTAGTTATTTTATCGATTAGGTCCAAATAAATTGAATTAGGGTTCTTTGATGATCTTTGAATCTGATATATGTTGAATCTCGTTTGTTATCAATTTTGAGCATTTGCACTCATTATTATTGAATAATTAACTTGATATTGTAAAATTGCGATTATTTAGTTCTGGTAATGGATTTCTTACAAATCCAGTAGCCCGAATCAAATTCTGCACTGAGAAATATCGATGTTATTTCTCACCCCTCTTCCCCCTTGTGGGTTTTTATTTGTGGATTTTTATTTCAGAAAAACAAGAATAAGGGTCGGGGCGACAGTTGAGAGAAGTAAGCCGTGTATAAAAATCTGCCATGTTACTACCACAGTTTTTGTTATCTGATTGAAGGTTTGTAAATTGTTTTGTTGTACAGATCCTTCAATCAGACCTTGTTGCTAGTTAAAATTGTGAAATATTGTATATCTAGTTTGTTTGACTGTAGTTTATAAACAATATCTACTTATGTTACTGTACAGTTTTTATGGCAATATATATAAGTGCTGTTTATAAACCTTTGATAAATATATTGCACTAGTTTTACTTAAATGGTAATTAGGGCAAAATGAAATGCTTGTTGGGAATTATATTATGTAATTGCCTTGTGGTACATAGGAAACTGTGTATTCACGGCGTAACTGCACGACCCCATGTTTTGGGGTGTGACAGTAACACCTCACACAAAATGCACAACATGCGAAATGACAAGATTATAAGAAAATCTGCTAAGTCAGAAGACCCAGCGGCCTCCCTCATGCCGTACGCGACATAGCCCAGAGGTCGCACGGGTTAGCAGGTTGGGCCTTCTAAATTTGGGCTTTTCTGATGGGCCACGCTATTTTTAAACAATTCCTGATAAATCATGGGTGGACCCCACGTCCCCATGATCTCCACTACCTCCACTAACTCCTCTTGTGCTTAGGAAGTGTTATATTCCGAACTTTTGAACAAAGATTAATTAGCTATAAACTAAAAAAAAATTTGGACAAATTAAATTTTTATCTAATGGATAATTTAATGGGGGAGAATGTTATAGTCTGAAAACGTTATTTAATTAATTAAAAAACAAATTATGAATTACAACTAATTAAAATTTTCTAGTGAATTAAAACAAATAGATTAAATTATATAAAGACAAGTATTAAACTAACATAAAACTTTCAAATTATTAAATTAAAGTTCTCGTAATTTAAAATACAAATTCTGTGACACGCTTAGAAATAATACAATTATAAAAATAAAATGTTAATGAAAGCGTTACTAGGAATTTAACAAAATTGGACGATGATTATAAATAAAGTATAAATTAAATCAACGAATATTCGAAACTGAGTACAAAGTTATAAACACAAATACTAAGGAAATTAGTTTGATTAAACTTATTTTATTCTTCTGAATAGGATCAAATTATATTTTGATTTTTGGGATTATCTCCACCATTCACTTTAATTTTTGCACAAATCTCAAAGGGCCCTCTCCCTCTCTTTATTACTCCTGGATAGGACTTGCTCCCCAAAACCCATTCTAAAATTTGGGTTCGGATCCGCACCCCTCCCATCCCCCTCTATATTTCTTTCTTTGACAATTGGACCCCACCAAACCCATTCCTCTTCATTTCCTTCAGGGAGAAGGAAACGCTCCCTTCTCACTCATTCTCTTCCATACGCACGTGACTGTTATGTCGCTTCGGGCCACGCCGCGCACGTCACCTTCGACGACTTTGCGCGCACCTACGCTCAGTAGACAGTAGATCCCTCTTTTTCACTCTTCCATCTCTGCTCTTTTTCATCTCTACTCAAATCGGACTAAGCTTCATTGCCCCCTTGCTGTCTCGGTTGCGCACTGGTGCTGGAGGGTCATGAGGCGGTCGAGAGGCCAGGTTGGAATAAATTTTTTGAATTTTGATTAGTATTTATGATTAAAAATTAGACGTCATAGCATTGAAAATTCTAGCTGAGCTCGTACTTTAAGCATAAAGGAAGGAACGACCACTTTGTTTGGGAGGTCGTGCTTAAGTCGATCATAATTTAGTGACTGCACCCCGACGTGCCAACGTGAGAAATAAAGTGAGATAATCTACGAATCATTCCAAACAGGAGTTGATGCAGCTCTGTTTTTTTCCTAGGCAATAAATTTCCAGTAGCAACACATGTCACGTATACTACATAATAGAAAGTCAAACATGGTAACGTTTCCGATCGAGAAGTGTGGTGTATATATATATATATGATCATTCAGGGCTCACATGTGGGCCCAGGCTGTTGTTGATATTACGCTGTCAAACGTGGTCTCATCATTGGTTGGCATAGGCTGTTGTTGATGATATTTATAAAGAAAAACCATATAAACAACTCCTTCAAATAATAAAAAATTCTTTCGCTCTCTAAGACTAACAAAGGAATGAGCGGACAAGGTTGCTTTACGAAAATATTTGAAGTATGGGACAACATTAGTTTTCAATAATAGTCATGAGAAACTAATACAGCCTTATTATTTCTTCTTTGTCGTTTATATATGATCTTGTAAATTACCAAAAGCAAAATGCCAGTGTTGATCTAAACTCTTAAATTGAAAAATATTTTTGTCTTATAAATAGCATGGTCCACGAATAATTCTATTACTATTAATTCATTTTAGCATCTCTTCAAACTGATAGACGATTTAATTACATAGTTTTTATGTTGTTCAAAACAATATTTCTTGAGTGGAGAACACCAAAGTTCAAAATCAGATTGAGAAATCTCTTATCAATATATAAAATTAAAAAGTTAAACCTTTTTTTATATCAAAAAAAAATATCAATAAAAATATGTACAAACTAATAAAGGTTTTAAATACTATGTGTTTGTATTTAGATTTCACAATATAATTTAGAAGCGAAATTCGAGGTTAATTTTAAAGGAAATGCACCTCACTGCCCAAGCAATTGAAGTGGGCCATCACACATGACACCAATGCAAATGTCATACGGCAAGCTCACATCACACATGACACCTAGAGCGCAGCTCCATATATATCGAGCCATATTGCTTGGAGGGGCGTAGTCAGAATATTTATTAGGAAACATTTACTGATACAACTAGCAAGATGTGGACTACCATGAATTATTTGCTAACTCGCACAGATGGATGTGGACTTAAAATAAATCAACCAATTGGAGGATTAGGTAAAAATATATTCCTATATGGAGTTGGCTACGGTGCTACGCGTAGCATAGAGGGCCCCCATGCTACGGCTAAATATTTGAGTTTTCAAATTTTAATGGTCGATCTGAACCGTTCAACATGATCTCCATATAAATATGTACTTGCAAACCAAATTTTATATTTTTTAAATTTTTTTTACTATTTTCTTAGATAGGTAGAAAAACACTTGATCCCAATGGTACAGAATTTTCAGATCAAGTGATTTTCTACCTATCTAAAAAAATAGTAAAAATTTCTCAAAAATGTAAAATTTGGTTTGCAAGTACATATTCATATGGAATCATGTTGAACGGTTCGGATCGACCGTTAGAATTTTGAAAACTCAAATATTGAGCCGTAGCACGAAGGCCCTCTATGCTACGCGTAGCATATTAACAATTTCCTATATATATATAGCAATAATAATAACGACCAATATTATAATTACTATTTATGCTAATAAGAAAAAACATATTTGCAATATATATTGACAATGATATTTTATATATATCAATAATAATTTTAGTTTTACATTTATTTTTAAGATTTATCAAAAACAACACAATGGTTGTATAGAATTGATGTAACAGTCATTAGGACATAGTGATTGAATCATTCATAGGAAATACCCAACTGGACCGTCTGTATGAAATAAAATAAAATATAATTAATATTATTTCCGATAATTTGACTATTTAATTTCAAAAAAAAAAAAAAAAACTTGGTTGCCGGCGTTTGTTTGTTTTCTCTTACTTTTATTCAAGCGGTTATTAATTTCCTGCAGCAACTCATTTTGACATCAACTACATGGGTGAACGTAAACAGTTTTCTAGTTTGTATTCATTTTGTATATTGATAAATAAAGAAGAGAAGAAGAGATGTATTTTGAATCTCTTTGTTTCTATATTGATTTGAGAAGAAAGGTTTACAGCCTTTATAAGGCGATTTACAAATGCATTGCTGTACTAAATGTTAAACAAGAATGATTTGCTGTAAATAAAACAAAAACTGAATTCTGTTCTCTGATAATAGAAGACTGTAGAAGGATCTTCTTCGGTGTAGTTATCTCAAGTCTTGGCAGAAAAGGAGAGCTCCAGTGGGTTGACTATTAGAACGTAAAAAAAATTGTCCACAAAAAGTTAACAATCATTGCTTGGCCGTCGGCTCTGTTGTTATTATCAAACATTGTTAATCTGTTTACGCCGTCAAACATGTTGAGTTGCAGAGAACTATGGATCATAATTCATGGGTGAGCACAAGCTGTAGTTGACATTATTTGTAAATATTAAAACCATAATATACAACTCCCTAGCATTCAAAAAATAATATACAACTCCCTAAAATGCTATTCCACCCTTCTTCGTCTTAATTATTCTAAAGAAAAAAGAATAAAGTTTCTTGCGCTCTAACAAAGAATGTCAAGACAAGATTGCTTTCTTATATTCATACAAACTATAAGAATGGGACAGTATCGCGAGGGATACTGTCGGTATACACTAACGGATACTCCCGTCGCTATATTCTTGTGAATTTTCTATCAGTATACCCTCGCGGATAGTCACTTTTTACCCTCGCGGATACTGTCCCATTCTAAAATTATGTCTTTCAAATCACGAGAAACTAAAACAACATCATTTTTTCTAATACTGACAGTTCGATTCTTCTATACTCATAGCATGGTTCACGAGTAATTCTAGAACTATACATTCATAGTAACTCCTCAAACTGAACAGACGATTTAAACAATTTTTACGTTTGTTTAAGAAAATAATTCAGGAATTATTCGCTCCACAAACTTAGTTATTTTATGATGTACCAACTAGATGGAGTATAATTAGTTCAACCTTTTTGGCAGTTGCAAATTCACTGACAAATAAATGTGATACCCTACTTGCACAAGTTTGATCAAAATTTATTTTCATTTACCTATCCATCTCATCGACGAATATTGTAACATCGAAGGGTTATAAGCACTCCACGTTGGATCGAACCTCAGACATAATCAAACTTCATAACTTCATGTTGGTTATGTTCATTGATTTTCATTGATAATTTGAAAACAAATTTGAAATCATTTCATTGCAGATCGACCGTCGATCGCTCATGTGAAAATGAACGGTCCACAAATATTGGCATGCGTTGAAGGGGCAAATAATGATGAAATTCTATAAAATTTACAATTATAAGTATGATTTGGCCATAAAATATTTTAATAAATTGAAAATATTTTTTTGAATTTTTTTCATATTATTTGTAGTACATGAATAATCTAATTTGTACATATGTAAATTTGAGTCGTCTGATGATAGGTGATGTGTTGTCTTGATTATCAATGGATGTATGTCATCTGTTCAATACAATACAGTAAACAGTTGGTGTTGATCTACCCAACACCAACTGCTCAAAGGACCAATCGTTGGCAAAGGTGACCAATCAACACCATTGGTTGGTTTATCTCAACCGATGGTGTAGTTATCCAATGAACTGATGGCAAAGGAGGGGGTTATCAACGTCATCGGTTGGCTAGATTCAACAGTTAGTAAAAAGTTCAAAGTAATTACAGCGCTGCTCCTGGTTACATACACCATCGGTGCCAAAGGACATCAGATGGTAAAATGATGCCAAAGGACATCAGATGGTAAAAGGACGATAGTAAATGTGTTTTTTGTAGTAGTGTTATTTTGCATGACTTTTCTATTTACCCTCAAAGACTTCTCTAGTTTCGTATTTACCCTTACACTATATATTTATTATTTTTAATATATTCCTTAACAAGTTTATTTATTTCTATTTACCCATAGAATCAAGAAGGAATTTCATGTATACCCCTCAAAAACTAGGAAATTACGTATTTCTCTCTCTAAAATTCATAATATCACATATACCCTTCTAAATTTAAAAAACTCACAAAGTGACCCATTTAAATGTCTTTTCTATTAAAACTCGTTTTTAAATTTATGAAGTATCCATGTACCCTTAATTATAAAAAAAAATTGTACAGCACGCTTTAGAAAAATGTCGGTCTTCAAATTGGACAGTTCCGGATAGCAAATAGGTCATTCTACTTGTGACATTTACACAATGACATTTAGGTATATGTTTGTATAAGCATCATAAGTAGAGAAATGAAACATTTATCCATGTATAAAAAGTACAATGAGTACTTCATATATTTAAGATGAGTTTTAATAGAAAAGACAATGAACTGAGTAAATTTGTGAGTTCTTAAAATTTCAAAGATTAAATATTATATTATAAATTTTAGAAGAAAAAAATACATAATTTTAATGTTTTTGAGGAGTATACGTCAAATTACCCTTTTTGAATTTAATACTAGTAAAGTCTGCTCGGCCATTTATTAAAACTTGAGTTGGGAGCTCGATCGTGTTTTTAAGCATAAATGAAAGATGGATCCATTTAGGTTGGGAGCTCGTGCTTTTGTTCATAATTTAATGACTGAACCCCAACGTGCCAATGTGAGAAACATATATATATAGGGAGATATATTTTCTACGCATCATTCCAAACAAGAGTTGTTGCAGCTCTGTTTCTTTTCCTACCCATTAGATTTCTGTAACAACTCATTTCACATGTACTACATAATTGAATGTGCAACAATTGTTGACCAAAAGTCAACGCTGAATTGTTTGATATTTTTTATATATTAGCAGTTGGTATTACGGTGTCACACATGGTGTTGTGCACAGGCTGTTCTTCAATTTTTTTATAATTTTATTTTTCATAATGTACAACTCCTTCAATTGTTATGATCTACGCTACTTCTTGTCTTTTCTTAAAGCGTTTTGTCTTTTGTGAGAAAAATTATGGAACTTTTTCCAACTTTAGCGACGAAACTAAAAAAAAATAGTGATTTAAAACTCTGAATAAATTACAATAGTATAATTTTATTTTATAAAAAATAAGTAAAAATTATAAGTAATTAAAAAAATTATACAATATAAAAAATAAAGCTACAATTTTAATTCATATAAGAGGCATAGTCGTTCCTAATTAAAATTTAAATCCGTTGACCCGAGTTGTAATAGTTGAATCTACATATCTTGCTATACAGCGAGCAAAGCAGACAATCTGTAGTCTTCTCTTGTCCACTTGGCCACCTACCTCCCTCTAAGAAACTCCTATGCTTTCTAATTCGCCAAAGAAAGAGCTAGAGAGAAGATCATTTTGGGTACATAGTTCTCTCTACATTTTTTTAATACAAATTCTGATTGGGTGATCCAGATCTTAGTGGATCCTCTTTCGGTAAGTTTACACAATAGATTCAGTGTATGTAAGCTTACTTGATCTGTTTATATCCCAGAGAATGTGTGCCATTTGTTTATATCCTCTTTCGGTAAGTTTAGAAGAACACAGGCCTGTTGGTTATTTCTTTCTTACGGCCAGTAACACAATCACAGAGAGGAAAAGAAATTAACAGAGGAGTTTTTGTGATGCTTAACTTACTGCATCATTTTCTGGTTTTCTTATATATATAGAAACACATACAAAATCATAACTGCTATATGAAAGGTTACATCCACTAAATAAAAACTGGAATCTAAATAACTGCTCACTAAAAATAACCTCTACTCTATTCTTAGCCATCCGCTAGGATTACTCTGACAGCACACTTTATCTAAAACAGAAAACTTAAACTCTGCTGGAATTAAAACAAAACATAAACAAAACAAACTGAAACATAACAACAAGATTAATTCTATCATTCTCCTCCTTAAGCTTGTTGTTCTTTATTGATGTCCAGTACACCAATCTTTCCTCTCATCTCCTGAAACTTTATCCTTCCCAGTGACTTCGTTAAAATATCAGCACGCTGGTCCTCGGTACGAACATGCTGAACTTCAACCAATCCCGATTTCACACAATCTCTTATGTAATGAAACCGAGTGTCAATATGTTTACTCCTCTCATGATGAACTGAGTTCTTGGTTAGAGCAATTGCGGATTGATTATCCATTTTCAGCACCACTTTCTTAGGTTCAGCCTTTAGCAATTCTCCTAACAATCGACTCAGCCACACACCTTGACACGCTGCCGCACAACCAGCAATATATTCTGCTTCGCATGAAGACAGCGCCACCACTTTTTGCTTTTGTGAACACCAGCTGATCGGATTTGCCCCAAGAAAGAATATCAATCCTGAAGTGCTTTTTCTGTCATTATTGTCACCAGCCAGATCACTGTCCGAAAACCCGATCAGCTCCAAATCTCCTTCTTTCTTCTCATACACAAAACCAAAGTTCAATGTTCCCTTCACGTACCTTAGTATGTGCTTTACTGCTGCCATGTGTTCCAGCGTGGGTTTCTCCATAAATCGGCTTACCATTCCAACAGCAAACGCCAAGTCTGGACGTGTGTGCAGCAAGTATCTCAAACTGCCAACGATACTTCGATACAAAGTTACATCTACAGGAGGTTCAAGGCTGTCCTTGTTCAATTTCAGACGAGGCTCCATAGGAATCTGTGTTGAGTTACAGTCCTTCATCCCACATTTCTCCAGCACCCTCTTTGCAAAACCCGATTGCTTTAAGGTGATTCTTGTTGGAGTCTGACACACTTCAATTCCCAAATAATAGCTAAGCAACCCAAGATCACTCATTCTAAATAGCCCTTTCATCTGAGATTTGAATTTGTCAATGTCTCGAATACTTCCTCTAGTGATAATTAAATCGTCTACATATACTCCAACAATTAAATTTCCTTCCTTTCTCATGTACACCGCATGCTCCAGAAGACACCTCTCAAAACCGAGTGCCTTCAACGACTTATCCAACTTGGAATTCCATGCTCTAGGCGCTTGTCGCAAACCGTACAAAGCTTTATACAGTTTTAGCACCTTATGCTCTTCTCCTTTTATCTCAAAACCCGGTGGCTGCAGAACATACACATCCTCCTCCAATTCACCGTTAAGAAAAGCGGATTTTACATCCATGTGATGCACTTGCCACCCCTTTTGTGCAGCGATTGAGATCAACAACCGTACAGTTTCCAATCGAGCAACAGGAGCAAAAACTTCGTCAAAATCTATCCCGTGCTTTTGAACATACCCCTTTGCTACTAACCTCGCCTTGTGTTTGATTATTCTCCCTTGAGTATCTTTCTTCAATTTAAACACCCACTTCAAACCAATTGGCTTTTGATTTTCTGGTAAAGCAACTAACCTCCATGTTGCATTCTCCTGTATGCTGGAAATTTCTTCTTCCATAGCCTTTCTCCATGCTGAAAGGTTCTTGCTTCTTCATAACTCGTAGGCTCCTCCTCTCCTAGCAAACATAGCCCCGAATAATCCAATTCAATAGGAATAGTTTTGTCGTACAAACTGTTTAGGTCTCGTTTCCCTCTTGGTCCCACTTCTGATGCCTCTGGATGGATGAATTCGGATGCCCTCTGCTCAACAGGAAACGACACTGGAGTTTGTGCATTTCCAGAGCCGAATCCATCTGCTCTGTTGCTACCAGCAGATGTATTCTCAGGCTCGCCAGGTTGATCGAACCCTGGCTGTGGAGACGCCATATTAGGATACAGCATCTCTTCCTCAATTCGTTGATGGGCAGCATCACTTGAACCTGCAACAGGGAAATAAAGAACAGTAAAGATATCCTTTGCTGGTCTAGATTCTGTAGCCGATGAATCAGTCCAGTCCCACTTCTTTTCTTCATCAAACACGGCATCACGAGTCACTACCACCTGTTTTGTCTTTGGATCAAACATCCGATAACCTTTGGTATTCAAATCATACCCTATAAACACCATAGGTTTGCTTCGATCTGCTAGTTTCGGAAGGTGAGGTGTGACATTCTTCACGTGAGCAATACATCCAAAAATTCGCAAGTGTTCAACCCTTGGCTTTCGATTGTAGTAGGCTTCATAGGGTGTCTTGTCAACTAGACTCTTAGTTGGTGCTCTGTTCAGCAAGTAAATTGCCGTTGACACCGCTTCTCCCCAAAATTCGCCGGGAACACTTTTACTTTTCAGCAAACTTCTTGCCATGCCAACCACTGTCTGATTTCTTCGTTCCACGACACCATTTTGCTGCGGAGAATAAGGTGCAGTAAGGTAGTGTTTAATACCATTTAATTCGCAAAAGCTCTTGAACTCATTTGATGTGAATTCACCACCACGATCACTTCGAAAAGCTTTCAACTCACACCCCTTCTCCATTTCGGCTGCAGCTTTGATCCTTTTAAAACTTTCAAACGCCTCGGCTTTGCTTGAGATCAGAACCTGCCACATAAACCTTGTGCAATCATCGACAATTAGCATAAAATAACGCTTTCCCCCATTCGTAGTCGGTGTGATTGGCCCGCACAAATCTATATGCCACAATTCAAGAGGGTACTCGGCTCTGAAATTTGATTCAGCAGGGAATGGTTTTCGTTGTTGTTTTCCAATCAAACATCCATCACAAATGCGATCTTCATGATCTATCAAGGGCATGCCATGCACCATACCATTTTTACCCATGATTTTTAAAGCATGAAAATTCACATGTCCATACCTTGCGTGCCAGAGCCAAGCTCCTTCTTTGCTTCTCGCCAGGAGGCATTCTGGATGGGTTGGAGACGTACGCAAAAGGAATAACCGATTCCCAGATCTGGTCACTTTGACTAGCACTTTCTGTGTTCTGTCCAGGATAGACAATACTCCTCTTTCAATCACTATCTTACATCCATTCTCATCTAACTGTCCAAGACTAATTATGTTACTTTTTAACCTTGGAATATAGTAAACGTTAGTGAGTAATCTGTGTTCACCAGTGAAGCATTCAAAGAGTATCGAACCCCTTCCTTGTATCTCTACTGTTGAACCATCTCCAAACCGAACTGTTCCTCTAATTGTTGTATCAATCTCTGCAAATCTTTCAATGCAACCGGTCATATGATTGCTTGCGCCACTGTCTAAATATCAGGTTGTGTCCAGGGTACTGACAGCCTTTAGCGCCATTTCATCTTCGTGCAGTAATTTCCTTCATTCAGTATTGTGTGGATAAGTTCACAGGTTTCAGCCAACAACAGTGCTGGTTCGTCATCATTGTTTTTTACAACCAAATTAGCCTGCTCTCTTCTATTTGGTTTGGGACATTCTTTAGCGAAGTGACCATATTCATTACAATTGAAACACTTAACCCTGGATTTGTCGAAGTTACGTGGCTTTCGGTCTTCGTTATTGCGTTCAACATTTCCTCGACCTCCACCATAACCACGCCCACGACCACGTCCTCTCCCGTGACGTCCTCCTCTTTTGGTACTGCTCGAGCCTTCATCCTTCTTCCCTTTTGAGTATTTAGCCTCCCATTCGGCTTGGGTGAATAGCAACTGCTCTCCTGTACTCTTTGTATGAGATCGCCCCTTCAATCCCTCTTCAAATGTTCTCAAACGCCCAATAGCTTCTGAAACCGACATCGTGTCTACATCTCCAAACTGCTCAATTGTCCCAATGATTTGAAGAAATCGATCTGGAACCGAACTGAACAGCTTTTCAACAACTTCGCTTTCTTCAAGTTTCGCGCCAAGTGATCGGATCTCACCAACCAAGGCAGTCAACTTCATCGAATACTCATTTACGGTTTCTGAATCTTGCATATGCACCTTGTACAATTGTCGTTTCAGTACTTGTACACGTGCCTTCTTGACACGATCTTCGCCAATTCGCATCTCCCTGAGTGCGTCCCAAGCCTCCTTTGCCGTCTGCTTCTCCGCGATTGCCATCATCACGTCATCTGGCACGGCTTGTGAAATGGCTACCATGGCGCCTTGATCTTTGTCGTCGTCTGTGACTCCACCTTCGATCACTAACCATACTCCTAGCGAACGCAAGATTATCTTCATCTTGACAGCCCATATGCCGTAGTTCGTTTCGCTTAACGTTGGATAATGGATCGGGATTGAGGCTCCTCTTGCCGTCGGTGTGACCACTGCAAGTGTCTTTGATTGATCTCCTACATCACTGGCCATTGCTTTTTCAACACGGGCTCTGATACCAAATGTTGGTTATTTCTTTCTTACGGCCAGTAACACAATCACAGAGAGGAAAAGAAATTAACAGAGGAGTTTTTGTGATGCTTAACTTACTGCATCATTTTCTGGTTTTCTTATATATATAGAAACACATACAAAATCATAACTGCTATATGAAAGGTTACATCCACTAAATAAAAACTGGAATCTAAATAACTGCTCACTAAAAATAACCTCTACTCTATTCTTAGCCATCCGCTAGGATTACTCTGACAGCACACTTTATCTAAAACAGAAAACTTAAACTCTGCTGGAATTAAAACAAAACATAAACAAAACAAACTGAAACATAACAACAAGATTAATTCTATCAAGGCCGTTACTTAAGATATGTTACTGATCAGTCACAATATATGACTCCCTCAAATGATACTCGCCCTACTTCTTGTCTTTCCTGTTTAAGAAGACGAATGAAACAAATTATGGTATCTTTTCTCACTTTGCTGGGTGAAACAAATAAATTTGAGATTTGACTCCCTAAATAAATTACGATAGCTGATTTTATTACATAAAATAGACTAAAATTAAAAAAATGAAATTACTAATTTTTATACTTTGGATCCGTTGACCTAATGTGTAATTTATTAATCTACAGTACAGCTTGCTACACAGAGACTAAGAGTGCAAAGCAGAGGATCAGTAGTCTTCTCCTGCCTCAGATTTAGTTTTCTAATTCGCTTCATCGTCATTCGGAGAAAGAGCCGTAGAGACAAACATAGGCGTACTGCTGATCTCCTCTTTGGTACTTCTCTCTACATTTCCTCTCTAATTATTCTCAGCACCTTTTATTTCGTACTAGTTTTTATTTCTCCAATTCATGACTGGGTGATTCATATCTTAGTGGATCCTCTCATTGGTAAGTGTATATTGATGACTAGATATGTTTGTGAATATTTGTCTTGGGAGATTTGTTAGTTTCATATCCCAGAGAAAATGTGTGCCTTTTTTTTTTCTTTCTTTTTGTCAATGTTTTCATCTCATATATAGTAAATGGTTACTTTAATCTGTTACTCAGGCTGTTATCTATTAGTAAGATTTAGTTTGTGTAGATCATTTTAAAACTGAATAATGATCTGATTTCTAGTTTTAAATATTTGGCAGAGTGCCTCATTTGTATCAACTTTTATATATCTAGGCTTAATGCTACGCTTCAATCTTTAACTATATATCTCGAGGGCTTAAATCTTATATTTAGTCAAATGCAAATTAATAATATGTAGACTGAAATATTTAATAACACAGTTTGGGCAAAATGGAAAATAGATTAAGTTTAAGTTTGTCTAAAAAGAAAGGTATATATCTCATTGTCTCATTAATTATATATATGACCTGTCCTCTCATTTGAAGGTATGTACAATGTTTTATTTTGAGGGTTTGTTGTTTTATCGAGAATGTCAATGAAATTTTTTTATCTGTTTACCTGATTTATATCGTATTTGATAAAATGGGTATGTTCAAGTACAAAAATAAAAAATAGTTTGTTAATTTTTTTGTTAGCTTATAGGATAAGGATATGATAATTTGTTTATTTATACGTATAACTATATAAGTTTATTATTAAGTTTTCCTTGATTTTACAAAATTTTATATAATATTTTTTTGGTTAATTATGATAACATTAATTTGTCCAACATATCAATTTATTTAATATAAAATTTATATCATTTTATTTGATTAATAATTTACATTTTAAAATAATGGTATAAAAATAATAATTTTTATATTAAATTATTATTTGCTTTGTTTTTTTCTCTACGTTTTCAGCTCATAGTAAATGGTTACTTTATATCTGTTACTCAGGCCGTTATTCATTACTAAGATTAATTTCAATTTTAAAATTAAATGAAGATCTGACTTGTAGTTTATATAGTGTTAGGCAGAGTCAGTAGTTTGTAACAATTTCTATCTAGGATTAAACGCTACGTTTCAAATCTTGAGCTATTCTAAATTTAAGGGCTTAATGCTTCTCCTGTTAGTCAAATGGCATATTAATATTTAGAATAAAATATTTATTATTACAATTTGGTCAAAACGGAAAATACTATTATTTACAAGTACTTGTATATTACATACAAAAATGTGACTGAAGTTTAAGTTAGTCTAATAAAAGAAAGGTATCTCATTGTCTGATGAATTATATATATCTGTCATCTCATATTGCTATTGCATGGCCGTTGTTATTTAAGTGCGAATTATTTATGAAGTTCACTTTTCGCTATCTCAAAAAAAAGTTCACTTTTCGGTGTAAATTGATCAGTTTCACGTCAAACTAAGCAACAAATTATCTAATCAACGCTTAATTTTTGATTAACCTGCATGCTTATTCGATTAGCAACTAAAATGGTCAATATTTAATAATATTTCATCACGTTCTATATTATTTCAGAAGAGCTTGACGTTGTTTGCGAATTAATCAGCCGGAAGGGGGTTAGAATGAGTAATAATGATGCCGTACAACCAGTAGATGAAATATCACCCGCATCAAAAGAATTGAAAGATTGGGTAGTGAACATAGAAGCTCGACTAGACAACAGTACTGAAGAAATACCACCAACCAGACCACCAATTAAAAAAATACCATCAATATATGGTAATTGGAAATGTTTGGATGATCATTTTCATAACGTACCTTTCTTACCTGAAACCAACATGTGGCAATTTGTTGCATTTATGAAGCGGTTTCATAATCTCAACGTACAATCATACCTTGAAAAATTACAAGAGAAGGAAGATGACTTATGGAGCTACTATGAGGGGGTCGATCAACAATTTCGTGCTGAAAATAGCAAACGCTTCATGGAATACCTACTGGCTAATAGTTGCTTCTTAATATTTGCGTTGGTTGTATTATCATATGATTGGGAACTATGTGAAATTTTTATTGGATCTGCAGAAAATGATGATACAAAAATCCAAATGTTCAATGAGTATAATAAATTAGAAAAGTTTATACGTGGTGAACAAGTGGGGATCCTGCGTTACATGTTGACCATGGACTACCAGATACCATGGTTTGTTGTCGAGGCTGTATATACAAAGCATTCCAACCTAAGCAGCAAGCTTAATGCCCCAATCCACGAACTTGTGATCTCAGCCTTTCAGATCTTCCGTCCAAAAGTGCACAAATCCAAATTGCATAATAATACCATTACCGTCCCCCAATATGGCTTCCAACATCTACTACACATCTTCCATTGGTCTCGAACCCCCCAAGGGAAGTTTCATGAAATGCAACCATTTGCTGATATGAGAAGCTTCGATATTCCTAGTGCAACAGACATGGAATTATATGGAACTGTTTTCATGAGGCATCACTTCAGTGGCTTTGACGTGACTTTCTATGAGAGGATATTATGTGGAATGATCCAATTACCAGCCTGGTCCCCTTTTCTGTACGAAAATGAAATTTATAAAAATCTTTTAGCATTTGAACGGGGGTACGGCATAGTTTGTGGGTTCTCCATCACAGCCTATGTTGCATGCATTGTGAACTTGGTACAAACAGAAGAAGATGTTACACTATTGCGAGCCAAACATATCATCCCAAGACTAGGGGACCAAAAGGATATTTTGAGCTCTATACAAGGGTACAAAACTATACTACTTTCCAATGATATCCTTGTGTCGATTGACCTTATGGCGTTGGATATTAAAATGAACTCCCATAGAAACAAAAGATCGAGTATAAGAAAATACTATGGAGAATTCAAGATACGCTATTGCTCAAATCCATGGATAACCATCTCCGTCATTGCCGGCATCTCATTGTTTGTCCTTACTTTTCTTCAAACCTTATATGGTATGCTTAGCTACTACAATCAATGATTGCGCTAAGTATACACCTATATTTATATATCGTCTTGTATCCTTAATTTTCTTTTATTTCATTATATCATGTTCAGTTTAAATTGTGTGTGTACCGGTGGTTTATCTTTATTCAATTGACTATGTTGTGATATCATGTATGTTGTACCTTATTTTCAATGCAATTCATTTGTGATTTTATGTACTTATGTGGGACCATGTGTGATTTTTATATTTTTTTTTTGTCGTACAGTATTAATTCACCTAACAAACCAAGTATTCAACAATTAATTATGTATAAATGTTTCTTTTTTAATTATGAACTTTTCTTATGAGGGTATATACTTCCTGAGTGTTTCTCCCAAAGTTATAATCTGTGATATTATTCAATTTACTCCCATGCTAATAATCAATAAATCTATCCTTTTAGCAATCCATAATTTTAAGGTTGATTTTTTTTTTTAGGACCTCTTCTCAATAGGGGTGTCCACGGGTACGATAAGGATCGGGTGAAAGCATTTTCATACCTGTACCCGTTACAAATTTTCTTTACCCGTACACTACCCTTAACCGCTACAAATTATCTTACCCGTACCCTACTCTTACCCGTTATGATTGTCGGATAACGAAACGGTAACGGATAAATAACGAGTAATACTAATATAATAATTATTTTTATTATTTATTAAATAAAGCATTAAAACATATACATTCATTTCACATGTATTGTACTTTATTGAATTTTTTTTTATCATTCTAAGCGCAAGTAAACTAATTAAAATATTCTTTTCAATGCTTCTTAATATATATAATATATATAATTTTTTTTTTATAATTACCCGATTGGGTAACGAGTAGGAAATATACTTTACCCGTACCCTTACCCGCTTAGATAATGAAAAAAAAAATTTAACTGTACCCGTAACCGATAAGTTTACAAAAAAAAATCTTACCCGTACAAGTCTTATCGAATACGGTACGGATCGGGTAAACGGATAAAAGGGTGCCATTGACACCCCTACTCAATCAATAAAAAGAAAAAAAAAGTTATCAAAATCCCAAAAGAAATTCACCTAGCATTAATTGTACCAAAATCCCAAAAGCTATTGTTGCAATTCACTAATCCAAACAGTATCAGTATGCTAAACCTCTTAACTAGAATTGGAAATCCATTATGGGCCCATCTAATTGTAATTAATTTATAAATCAATTAAGGCCCAAGAATTCCTCACTGGGCCCAACCCACTTTTGCATTCCATGAATGGACCGGACTGGATCTACTTCTAAAACTTTTGATCAAGGGTAATTTTGACACTTCACACAAAAAAAAAATGTAAAGGGAAAAAGAATTGAAGCAGCATGATCTCAGCTTTGTTATCTGATCCGCATCCTCTAAAGTAACATAATATTTTGGATTAGATCTTGGCCGTTCGATCCGAGGTGTTAAAAAGGATCGGACGGACCAGATCCAAACTCAAAATTTCAGTTACTTTAGGGATCTGAATTCGACGTTGTTATCCCCAGAATTCACATCACCTCCGGTACCGTAATAGGGAATCTTTTACAATTACTTGATCTGGACCGTTCTTGTTAACTTTGCACGATCTCAAAGCCCAATAATTCTGCCCCTCCGTCAGCCCGAATCCCAAAGCGGCAAAATGTAATAACCTAATCAACAAAGAGAACGATATGCGATACAGAATCGTCGTCAATGTGCTGAGCGCGAAGACGTCCGACTACGGCGGGAGATATGCAAAAGGAAATTGTCAGAAATTTACTTTCGTGGATAATTATTTTCAGCAAGGTTATTACATTTTTATCATGTATAGAGTATTGATATTACATTTTTACAGTAGTTCACATAAACAACATTGTTATGATCCATTGGACCACCCTTTAAAATTTTACCAGTTAACATTGTACCAGCCAAGGAGAAAATTATAAATTTTACTTACATAATCTCGGCATCTCTAAACTTTACAATTTGGTCCCTAGTAAACTGTACTGGTTTATCAGTACCTCAAGGATACTGGTACCAGCCCCCAAACTGCATCACAACCTTTAATTCATTATCCATTAACTGGAACAACACCTAATCAACAAAGAGACATCTCTGGTTTTAATCCCTTCTTTTTTTGTTTTTGAGTTGCAATGGTAATGTAAGTACTTGTGCAAAATTATTAACATATTACATACCGGTCCACTTGGCAACGGCTGGCCCATGGTTTCGTACAAACTAACCACTGGATATCGGTTGTACTCCAACTCTGCAGCACGTTCTCGATCACGTGTCTCGACCTGTACTCGCTGCTCTTCCAAAAGTGCATTCAGTTGAGCCTGTCTCGACCGGTCAACAATGTACCGAGGTTCACACAGACTCAACTGAATGCACTTTTGGAACAATTGTATTAGATATATGCACTTTTGGTTCACACAGGTTCACACAGGCTCACACAGATAATGTACCGAGGTTCACGCGGACAATTGTATTAGATATATGTAACAATTTACAAAAATGTTATAGCTTTTGCATAATAGAATGGGACTGTGCACTGGAGCATATATTGCTAGTTAAAAAAAAAAATTCCACCAAAAGAACCAGGTATTTTATATAATAGAATCAGACAAAGTTGAGTGAAATTAAGTTTAACAAAATACATGGCATGTGTTTCATGCATAACATTTCATCATAACAAAATTACATGAAAGTTGTCCCTTCTTTATGGGGGAGATGCACAGGGGTAGGAAAAGCATCTCCTCTCTATTGTAATTTATTGAGGCAGTTTAAATGAGTTGAAAACTATATGACCTGACTCAAAATGATCAAAGACTCAAGACGATTGAGTATTGGAAATTTTTTTGTAGAATTTACTATTTATTTGAAGAAATAAAAACAGATATAAAAACAGTAAGCACATGTATATAATTCTACTTTTGTCAGATAAGCAATAGCTTGTATTCAGAAGTGAATTCCAGACAAGAATAGAATTAATTGTCACCTAAAGCCCACTCACCCAGTCAAATTCACCTTCTACAACAAATGTTCTCATAATCTATGATTGGAAAGAGAGTGAATTTACATACCTTGCAGTCAAGTGTTGTGCAAACAGCTGAAAACTTGTCATCTATAACAACTAACGGACCTTAATAAAACATAAAAAAAAAAACTTACTTGCTTTCGAATCTCAACATGGAAGCACAGTTATCAACACAATGCCAGCTAATGGACCTGAATAAATGTCAACAAAAACAAATAGAAAATAATATTATTTTGAGAAATTACACTAAATTAGAGTGATAAAACTATGTTAATTCTGGTACAACAATTAAGATATATGGCATCAATTTGTGATGTTTCTGGAAATGTGTATCAATTACCAATTTGGGGCCCATACATTACAGTTTTATGCTTAATTGTATAACACATAAAAGATAAAGCATACAAGATTAAAAAGAGTTAATTATATAAAATACTGTTTAGTTTTATCTTCTGACACACACGGCCTAATCATATAACTGAGATCTCAAGAGAAACAGAATCGAGGTCAGAACCTTGAATATTGTACAATAAACTGTCTATATAAAAATAAAAAAATATTAAAATAATCTTTAAACTCTTCACTAACTTGAATAATGCATCTTTCAATTTGTAAAGGGCTGATAACACGCTGGCAAGGCCGAGAAGACTTTTGATTTGAATTATAAGAAAATCTCCTTGTACCCAAATTGCCCTGTTGGTTGTCATTTGCAATTGTGGTATCTTGAGACAAGCTTTCTGATGAGGTGTTTTTGTTGTTTTGATTAGGTTCAGAACACTGACTGCTTTGTTTTGCAAATATGAATATGTAAAGAAAATTAAAACAAAAAAGGAGGAAATCAAAAGCCAGATTTCAGAATAATGTTAATCACCAATTTAGATTAAAAGGACGAAATCAAAAGTCAGAATTTTGCCAATCAAAACTGCTTGTGAACAATGCTAATTACCAATTAAATTTTTTACTTAAACACACCGAAACTGTTGCTTATGAATATTATTAAAACTGAGTTACTACTGGTTGTTAAATGCATTGACACGGTTGCTTAAATGCACCAACACCGTCCCTCTCTTCAGTGGTTTCTGTACCAAATAAAAGATCAAAAGTAGGTTTGATTAGCTTACAAAACTAAAACAGTAGTGTAATATAATTCACACATAATGTATAGTCTTTTGCTTTGTAGATTTAATATAATTCAGATTTAATAGGGGGCGTGATACTTGTACAACTTATATCTTATTCCCCTATCTAAATCAGAAATTCTTTCCTATTTCCCTTTTTTTTTAATTAAACAAAAAACCTTATCTAATTAATCATCAATTCCATATTAAAAATTAAAAGGACCACTTTATCATTCTTATTAATTCCACCTAGTGTATAGACCCTAGATATACTCTTGTAAAGAACAGGACCCTAGATATCATTCTTATCATTCTTATTAAAACAAGATGTACTCTTGCAAAGAACAGCAAATATGTATACTCATACCAAAAACAGGTTGGAACCCCCCCGCATTCGCATCCCTGAGACATCTCAAATTTTGAGTTGAGATGTATAAAATCTGGACCGTTCAAATCCATTTTGCACGAATCTCAATGCTGACACAGGGAGCCATCCGCCATGTTGTTGCTGTGCCAAGTCCAGCAGAGGAATTATTGCCGACTGCTTGTAATTCGATGGATAGTGTGATATTATCTCCTTGACCTGTTTTTTTTTAAATTTCATCCACAAAAAAGAACTATGAATAATAAGCTGTAAAAATTATCACTCAAAGAATGAATACATATTACACCAACCGTGCAAAGTACAACAGCATGGTCTCAAATATTACTCAAGGATGTACAACTAATTGGTTGTGAAAAAACATCAGCAATTTTGGTTCTAAAATTTGTACATGAACTATCAAGTTTACTGCAGTATTGACATGACGTCTTTTGATTACACAAGTGTAATAATAATAGTTTCCAAAATATCAATTTAAAGGTACATTAAACTATAGCTAATTCATAGATTGATGGAGAAAACAAAAAATAGCTTTATCTAGTTCTGATTTTATTATAAAAGAAATTGATCCTGAAATTTTTATGCTATCATTGGTGCCACTAATATATGATATAATAAATATTGTGAGACCAGTCTCAGATACTGATTCTAAATTACGAAACAAAAGGAAACTAAAAAAAATTTATGCAAGCAGGAAAACTTCTACCAGAGTATCAGTTTCTTCCCATATGCTGACAAAGAAAATAAATATAGAAAAGAAATAGAATACAAAATACAGTCTCAAATTCAATACAAAACTTGTACACGAACTATCGAGTTTACTGCATTATTGGCATGATCTCTTTTGAATACACAAATGTAACAATAATAGTTTCCAAAATATCATTTTAAAGGTACATTTAAACTATAGCTAATTCATACATCAATGGAGAAAACAAAAAATAGTTTTATCTGGTTCTGATTTTATTATAAAAAAAAATGATTCTGATCATTGGTGCCACTAATAATATGATATAATAAATATTATGAGACCAGTCTCATATACAGATTCTACATTAGGAAACCAAAGGAAACTAAACAAAATTTATGCAAGCAGGAAAACTTCTACCAGAGTATCAGTTTCTTCCCATATGCTGACAAAGAAAATAAATATATAAAAGAAATTGACTACAAAATACGGTCTCAAATTGAATACAAAACTCGTACACGAACAATCGAGTTTACTGCATTATTGACATGATGTCTTTTGACTACACAAGTGGAAAAATAATAGCTCCCAAAATATCACTTTAAAGGTACATTAAACTATAGCTGCTTTATACATTGATGGTGAAAACAGAAATTAGCTTTCTTTGGTTCTGATTTTATTATGCAATCATTGGCACCACTAATTATACTGATTCTAAACTAGCAAAGGAAACTAAACAAAATTTATGCAATCAGGAGAACTTTTACCAGAGTATCAGTTTCTTCCCACATACTGACAAATAGAATTTATCTAGAAAAGAAACTGAATAGAGAGTAGAGAATACATCTCTTTTTTTTTTAATGAAAGATGAGGGTCAAGCCCTCAAATTCTGTTTTCATTTATAAAAGACACAAGTAGTGTCATTATTTATACAAGGTCCTAGAAACTAAAAAAAAGCAAAAACAAAATGAAGGAAGAAATGAAAGTAGAAGGAATGTAAACTATAACCCTAAAAAAGAAATGAAAGTGAAATAAAAGTAAATGTAGCAGCTAAGTTGAAAAATAATGTAAGCATAACATGAAGCTATTGACTGACACCCGAAGAACCAGAACTGGTACCGAACTGTGGGATGTGAACTGGTACCAGTAAGCAGACTGGTACCGAACCAGTAACCAGAACTGAGGGATGTGAACTGTGGGATTAGAATCAGAGCCAATCGGGATACTGTACCGGTGCCAGTTATTTTTTGTCTTTAATTCTTGTTTTTACTGTTGCTCTTAGAACCAACTAGCATACTCATTTTTAATTTCCTCTTTAATTCTGTGGACTGTTTCACAGAATACTGTCTCTGATTGAGAGAAAGATAAAAGTTACCTTTTCCATATTGGCCTTGGAGAACTCCCATGTCATATCAGCCTTATTATCCGGAGATTCAAGGTGCTAATCAAAAGTCACAAAAGCAAAAAAGCAAGAAAGAATTACACCAGTTCAACCAAATCAAATTCAGAGCAACAATCGAAATTTCTTACATAATTGAGCGCAGAGGAGAAAGATCTGGAGCTGGAGGCACCATTAGACAAAGCGATCTAGTAAAAAAGAAGAAAACGAAACCCGAGCTTAGTGGATAGATTCGACGAGAAGTGAACTGATCGAGAGAAAGGGTCAAATGGAGAAAAACGAAAGGCTTACCAATGGAGAAGGCCGGAGAACTGATCGGATCTCGAAGAGGCGCTTCGCCACCAGTCGGGCAGCCATCGTCAGAGAAAGAGAGAGAGAGCTGCTAAGACGAGCTTCGGCAATGGGTTAATGGTTTTGCGACGGGAATTCGTATCCTCTGCGATATCTCATATTTTGCTTGTTTTCTCTGGAAAATTTCAACCGTTAAAATACGTTCTGCACGAATTTTTTTTTTTTTTTGATAAAAGGCATTCAAGATGTCCATTTCATTTCCATGAAATTGGATAGTTAACTTACAATCAAAAGCTCAGAGATCAGAGATCAAGATTCTGCACGAATCTTAAAGTATAAATAATACTGCCCCTGCGCTATCCCCGAATAGGGACCGGACACGTCGGTCATGCAAAATATGAGATATCTCAGAGGATACGCACTGTTGCGACGGAGAGGGGGAAATCAGCGAGGCTGTATCCTCTGAGCTAACACAATATTTCTGTTTTGATCCTGACCGTCCGATTAGAATCAGAGCCAATCGGGTCTTAGGTGGAATGCACGGGGCGACTTCAATATCGTGCGGATTCTGATCGGACAGTCTAGATTTATTACCTTCCCTTAGGTTATATGACTTCGATCAACAATGGGATTACGGATCGGAAGACGATTGTAATTGAAAGTGTGGGTCCCGTATGACAGTGACAATGCATACGGAAGCTGCTCGAACATAAAACAAAACCCTATTAAATTCTGAACCAAGTGTACTTCCCATTTTTTTTTATTTGTAGCATTTAAGAAATATAAAATTGTTAAAATAATATGCCGTTGGGTAAAATTTCAAACCTAGCATAAACGCAGACAGGGTTTCACTCGGAAGTAGCATTGTAAATAACAATATGCGGTCGTCGGACACACAGGTATTGCTAAGTAATTAATTGAAAATAATTGAGAATAATCGGTCATAATCGAAAATAATTGATCAATTAGTCGGAAAAATCCGTAACAGTTTGGTCACCGCCAATGACTAATCAGCCGATTAATTGGTCTAAACGGACATTTTTTAGAACACTACTTGGAAGTAAAAAATCAAATACAATTTGAGCTTCGCTGGTATTAAAAAAATATAATTTTCAATGAATAATTATGTTTGTTAAAAAAAAATTCAATTTTAATGCATACTAATTCACTGAAAATGCTAATTTTTAATCACTGAAAATTCTATTCTTTTTTTCATTGAGTGAAACTTTTTTAACAATAATAAAATTAACAAAGAGTAGTTGGGATTTATTATTAATAAATTAACTTAACAATTTAATAATTTTGACAATCATAAAATAATTATTTAAACTACGATATATATAATTATATATATATATATATATATATATATATATATTGTATATTTAATTTTTTATCAAGCATGCGGAAAACACCGACATTTTTATTAATATCCAAAGTTTAATACAAATTAATAAATATACCCAGAATCCGGCCCAATATCGATATATACCCAAGCCGGCCATTTTATGACCGGCTATGTACCACTACAGCAAACTGCAGTATCAGCGACCGGTATTAGCGACCAAGGCAGTCGCCGGTCGCTGCAAGTGTATTTCTCCAAAAAAAAAAAAAAAACTAAATGGTTTTGGCGACGACCTGCGCAAACACCCTTCTGCGACCGGCGCAAACACCTTTCAGCGACCGATTTTGCCCGGTCGCAGAAGGGTCTCACTTCAAAAACCCGCCAAGTGTTTTGACCCCCGCCATTACTTAGGTTTAGCCAAAAAAAAAAAAACAGCGCGATCCCTCGATCTGCCGCGCCGCCCGATCCCGTCCGACGCCGCTGCAGCTGCCGCGTTGCCCGATCCCGCCAGATCCCGTCCGACCCAACCCCACTGCCTCTGCCGCGCCGCCCGACCCCCGCTGACGCGTCGCCCGACCCCGCTGCCGCTGCCGCCAAGTCCAGTACGGGTGGTGCTGCGATTCTATCACTCTTGGTGCTGCGATTGTACCAGAACCCGAAAGTTGGTGCTTGCTTGCCTTCGATTTGTGCGATTCAAACTCTTCGGGTAACCCTAAACTTATTTTTCTATTGGCTTGTGCCTTGTTTCTGTGATTGCGGCCATCGTGCCATGTGATTCGGTTGCCTCCTTGACTGGCGTCTGGTACTGATACTAAGACCCTTTTTCATCTTGCGGCCCTGTTTTTGTTTTGCTGGTTGCTATGCCTTGTTGTTGACTGGTACTGATAATGGCACTATACCCTTTCACTATGCCTGTTTTGTGCTCTGGATGATTAGTCCGATTTCTTTTGTGTGACATTACTTTTCTAAAGAGAAAAATAAGTTTAACATTACTTTTCTAAAGAGAAAAAATGTTTTCTAGGGATTTGCATAATTCCTCCCTTTCTGGAGAGGTCACCAACTTGATTAGACTTCAAGTACTGTAAGTATACTAATTCGCCGAAAGATTTGCTCTTTTCTTGTGATGTATAAGTTAGTTCCTTCCTGATCAATGGGTGTTTATTTTGAATTTTACCTGATATATTTTAATGTGAAGGGACTTGCAAAATAACAGTTTAGAAGGAGCAGTTCCAGAGAGCCTTGGAAGCTTAAAGGAACTTCACTTGTTGTAAGTTATTTTTTCTTACTCATATTTACCAGAGACCCTTTCTTACCAGTTGCCATTGCATATAATCCAATCAAGACAAAAAAAAACCAAAAATGCCCAAAGAAAAGGAAAGATTACTGATCCGTAATAAGTCTGTCTTGGTGCTGCACTGTGATCTAAAGCAGCATCTTTACTTAAAAAAAGTCAAGAATTTCTTTTCTTGAGTTCTTATACCATATGAATTGGGACCGGTCCTATACTCTTTGTTTGCTTGTTAAACTCGTAGATGATTTGATTTTATGTTATTACTCAGGTTGAGGAGGGAGAGGTTGATGAGATAAACTCCAGTGCGTCAGAATCTGCACTGTGATGAACCTATGGTAAGACCCCAATTTTTGTAGGTTATTTGAGTATGCATGGGTAATTAGGATAGACTACTCAATCCCTAAATCAGCCCCAATAATAGACTGGAACCTAGTTTGAACACATGAGAAAGAATGAAGAACAGAAAAGGCTTTTTTTGATATATTGACAGGTACTGGTGCTGTACCTATCCGTTTTGGTACAGATATTTACGGTACTTTATCTTTTTCTTTGCTTTTATTGTTGGTCAAAATCAGTTTTTGCATGCTTAATAAAGCCTCTGGACTTGCTGATATCATCATGGAGTTAACAAAATCCAATACAGATCAAAATTATAGAATATTTAACTTGTGTATCTTTTATGGACATGATGCAGAAGGATCTACAGAGAACAATTTAGGCTGCAAGTACTTTGAATATTTTGAAATGTCTTGAATTCTCAAAAAATTTCTAGTATTTCATGTCTAGTATTATGTGTATGCATGTATTGATATTTTGTATTTATTTATTGTATATATCAATTTTATGTTTAAATTTGTTTGTATGTTTATATTGTATGTTGTTACTATTATGTGTATGCATGTATCGATATTTGGTATTTATTTATTGTATATATCAATTTTATGTTTAAATTTGTTTGTATGTTTATGTTGTATGTTGGTACGTGGCGTATCAATTATTAAATGGTGCAAATTTTAATAATAAAAAAATTTCAAAAATCTGACAGAACACTTTCTGCGACCGGTTTTAACTATCAGCGACCGTTTATATTGGTCGCAGAAAGTTTTTGTTGACGTCAGAAAAAAACGACAGCGACCAAAAAATTTGGTCGCAAAATATTATCAGCGACCGGGTGACGTATTATCAGCGACCGGTGACGTCATCAGAAGAGTATCAGCGACAATGCTTACAGCGACCGGGGTTTCAGCGACCAAATTTGACTTTCAGCGACCGGATCAAGTATCAGCGGCCGGCGACCATACTATCAGCGACCGGAATTCCGGTCGCTGATAGTGCTTTTTGCTGTAGTGTACCCTCCCTAAGTCGGCCAGAAAATGGCCGGCTATGTACCTTTTTTTTTTGTTTTTACCCGCATTAACCCCTATATATACCCTTTTTTCTCTCTCTCCTCTCACAATTCTCTGATCCCAACCGAATTCCGAATTCTCTCTTCTTCTTTGAGGTAAATTTTTTTTTTATCTAATTTAATTTTTAATTTATTTATTTTAGGGTTTAGGATTTAGGTTTTAGGTGTTATAATTTAGATTATATTGTTGTAATTTAGTGTAATTAGCTAAGTTAACCAATATTTAGTGTATTTAGCACAATTGACCAATATTTAGGGTATTTTGGTCTTTTTTACCATAATTATGCCGATTAAGCGTAATTTTACCGAAATTAGCACATTTGACCAATTTTTAGGGTATTTTGGTCTTTTTTATCATAATTAGGCTAATTAAGCGCAATTAGTGTAATTAGCACCGATAACCAATATTTAGGGTATTTTGGTCTTTTTTACCATAATTATGCTGATTAAGCGTAATTTTACCGAAATTAGCACGTTTGACCAATTTTTAGGGTATTTTGGTCTTTTTTACCATAATTAGACTGATTAAGCGTAATTTAGTGTAATTAGCACAGATAACCAATTTTTAGGGTATTTTGGCCTTTTTTACCATAATTAGGCTGATTAAGCGCAATTAGTGTAATTAGCACAGATAACCAATATTTATGTTATTTTGGCCTTTTTTACCATAGTTATGCTGATTAAGCGTAATTTTACCGAAATTAGCACGTTTGACCAATTTTTAGAGTATTTTGGCCTTTTTTACCATAATTAGGCTGATTAAGCGTAATTTAGTGTGATTAGCACAGATGACCAATATTTTGGCCTTTTTTACCATAATTATGCTGATCAAGCGTAATTTCACCGAATTTAGGTTATTTTAGATATCAGGATGCCTAGAGCACGGCCTACCCAGCGTCCATTAGTGGACGAGCCGATCAGTACTAGCAGCACGGAGCACATCAGTCCTCTCCTGTGGATTCCCCACAGCGAGCACCGAATCTCACTGGCTTCTCGTGAGGTACGTTCCTTTTCTTATATTTTCATTAAATTTTGTTGGATTTAAATTTTATTATGTTGTCACCATGCGGATTACATTTTTCAACGCAGGACACGGATCTTCTAGATGTGAAGATGAGATGCGTTCACATGAGGTACTACGAGGTGATGCAGCCGTACCTCTTCAACCTGGGTCTCCACCATGTTGTGGACATCGTGCGCACAGAGAAGAGCATCATCAATGCATCTCTCATCGCCGGACTGGTGGAGCGATGGCGTCCCGAAACGCACACGTTTCACATGCCATTCGGAGAGATGACAGTGACTCTCCAGGATGTGAGTGCTCTCTGGAGTTTGGCTATCCGTAGCACACCCGTCAGCGGCGTCTCTGACAGCACCAGATTCGCAGGTTATGTCGATGAGTTGTTGGGAGCTGAGCCTTCCCACATCATTGGGGACAATGGGAGGTCGAAGTTCCATTTGCGGATGACGAGTTACGGCAGCACTTCAGCGCGGGTCTCTCGGCACATTCCACCGAGCTGGAGATTCAGCGGTAAATTTTATAACTTGTTTCTACTAATTAATTTATAATACGATGATTCTATTAGAATTTTTATATGTTTTGTATTGCAAATATACCCGCGGCTACGTGATGGACCTTTTTGGTTCTGTCATGTTTCCTGATTCCAGCGGTGATCTGGTGCCGATGATGTATCTCCCGTTGCTGATGGGCATTGGGCGGCCGTCGTCGTACAACTGGGGTGGAGCTGTCCTTGCGTATCTGTACTCCCACTTGTGTCGCAGTAGTGAGGTAAGTCACCAACTCTTATTTTACTGTAAATTATTTAATCAATCAATCCATCAAAATACACTGACGTGTAATGTTTTTGAAAATGAAGCCGACGGCGAAGCAGATGTATGGGCCGGTACTCCTGCTTCAGCACTGGTCGTGGTCACGGCTACCGGTGGGCCGTCCTATCCCCAATGAGGCGCCGGATTGGGGAGAGCCAGATGTGTTCCACTGCCCGGCATACGCCAAGAAGTGGCACGGTTTCCACCGCTACCAGGATCGGACCCACGGTGCTACCGTTGGGATCAGGCCAGTCCGGTCAGAGCTTCAGAGTTTGCCTGAGGCTCTTGTTGAGTGGACGCCGTACGATCAGTTGTACGAGGAGTTCCTCTTGCCGGGCAGTGTGACTGACGAGCAGGAGCAGGAGATGTGGTTCTACCGAGGTCCGCTCATACATTTTTGGACAGTGGAGCACCACTACCCAGATCAGGTGCTCCGACAGTTTGGTCGAGCGGCGTTGATTCCCGTAGACCCATCTTTGCCGAGTTACACGCACAGAGCCGAGCACCGGTAAGTCGTAGTCTATTGTATTTGTTAAATAAATCATATTACTTGATAGTTTTTTATTGCAACTAACGTCTTCTTTACAGCGTTACCCACCGAGGGCGACTGGATAAGGACTGGAGCACCCATTACGATGCATACTACAGGACGGCCCAGGCTCCTCAGTATACAGACTTCTATCTTGAGCCAGATGGGATTCAGCAGACCCAGGGAGATCCCCAGTTGAGGTACGATGTATGGTACACGCAGGTCTGCATGGCGAGTGTCTATCTGCAGGGTGATTACGGTGCCCATCTCCGCGACAGGATCCAGATGGATGATGGTTACCATCCCACCGGTCGTGGATGGACTCGCCAGGTAAAGCACCTAAAACCACAAGGTTTGATCTAACTTAGTAATACATCAAGGTTTGATCTGACATGCTAAATTTTTTTCAGCTTTTGTCAGCGATCAAGGAGTGCGGGCATGGGATCCGCATGCTGGGAAAGAAGAACTGGAGACTGCTTGGGTACCGCACCCTCAAGAAGAATGCGAATACAGTGGAGGATGCCGGGCACGGTGGAAAGATCATCGGTATGCTGCGAGACGCCAGGGAGAACATCAACTGGCGTGAGATAGATCCGTATGAGCCCGATCGGAGCCTGGTTCTGTTAGATGATATGCCATCTTCCCCCGATTCACATCCAGAGTGGGACTACCACCGTTGGGTATTGTCCGACATTGGGTGGACGGCATGGTACGACGAGCATGGACGTCCGGTGCAGCCTCAGGTATGTCATACTTCAGTATCTGTCAGGTGTTAATAAATTTCATCATTCAGATCAAATTTAATAATTTATGTGTATGATTGCAGGGTCCGGCAGAGATGCCGCCACAGCCACCACCTGAGATGACCGATACTTCTGAGTACGAGTCCCTCTCGTATAGTCTCCAGGACTTCGGGGTATTCGATGATGATTTCAGCTCGGCACTGAGGGTACCCCGATATGGCACAGAGATGCAGCATGATGGAGAGGCTAGTGGTAGCGGGTCTCATACTCAGCCTGCCTTTGGGACTGAGTTTGCCGCATCTATCTTCGCTACACCTCCGCCAGTACCGACAGTCTCCACGGGCGATGCCAGATGGGATACCGCCGATCAGATACTTAGGACTGTCGATGCTAGTGTGGAGACCGAGAGAGACATAGCCTGGCCGCTTGAGCGCGAGCGCGAGCGCCGGGCGAACGCCGGAGTACCGCCTCAGCGATATTCCCCCTCTCCGTTTTAGTTGTATTTTTACTAGTTTTGTACTATTTATATTTGATATACTATTTATGTTTGGTATATTTGGATTATCTTATATTTTGGTTCTTGTGTATGTGTTCTTTTATGGTACTATTTTTATATTTTACAGATCAAAATAAATTATCATGATAATACTAAACAGAAAATATAACAACATTAAAATAGTAGCACAACATAAAAAATAGTAGCACAATATAGCGTATTTCAATTAATATAGCGTATTGTAAAGTAATGTAATGTAATTTAGTGTAATTAATATAATATAGTGTTATTCAATATAATTTCAATTAATATAGCATATTTTAGTATAAATATGCTAATTATATATCAAAAGAAGTAATATAACAAATAATTTAAACAAAAAATTTCAAATTTTCAGTGTTAAATTTCAATACTTTGATCTTCATAGTGTCTTTCTCTAAAAAACGGTAAAAAAAAAAAAAAAAAGGTACATAGCCGGCCATTTTCTGGCCGGCTTAGGGAGGGTACATAGCCGGCCAGAAAATGGCCGGCTTGGGTATATATCGATATTGGGCCGGATTCTGGGTATAATTAACAAAGAGTAGTTGGGATTTATTATTAATAAATTAACTTAACAATTTAATAATTTTGACAATCATAAAATAATTATTTAAACTACGATATATATATATATATATATATATATATATATATATATATATATATATATATATATATATATATATATATATATATTGTATATTTAATTTTTTATCAAGCATGCGGAAAACATTAGTGGGAGGAGTAAGAATGAATTTGGGTCAATTTACCTTCAATTTTTTTTTCCCCAAAATTTCACTATTTATGTATTTTGATTTAGAGTAAAATATTGCAAATATGTCTATTTGACCCTATACTTTAATAGAATTTTGAAGACTGAATATATATACTTTTCAAAACAAAAGGCAATCATTTAGTATATGTTTAATGGAAACTAATGCAAGTTTTTTTTTTTCCCCATCAAACAATTAACTTTGCACTGATATATTGTAACAGCCTAGTTTTTGAATTCTAGGAAATATTAAATGACAATGTTTTATTATGAAAGATATAAGGGGCTTATTGCAAACTTACTAATTATTAGATAAGAATAAAAATTAGTGATTCGTTTTTATAAAATAACTTGCATGAAAAGGACACATGTAGCTACCTTAACAACTCACTTTTCTTACCTAACACCATTTATTATTATTCAATAAATATTAACTTTTCAAATTTGGAATACGGAGAGAGAGATTATATTATTGAGTTCGGCTACTATAACACTAGTGTTATTTCAAATTAAATAACACCACATCTTATACCATTGGATCTGCTTTAATATTCGTGTACAAGATAGCCTGGAAAGACACTAGTGTTTTGCACGAATATTAAAGCAGATCTTATTTAATTTGAAATGACACTAGTGTTATAGTAGCCGGACTCTATATTATTTTATTCTTTACTTTTTCTGAAGGAACCGCTTTACCCCTCTTTTCATTATTTTCTTTTTATCGGTGGATATTGGAGAACCGTTCATTCGGGGGGATTTCACTCATCCAGTATACCCTGGAACATAGAAACTAACGAAAAGAAAAAAAGGGGATATGGGGAAGAAAACAATGGAGAAAAGAGAGGAGAAAGGAGTGTCGGCAGCCCAACGAAGCGGTGAGGAGAAGGAGACAGAGCTGATGGAATTTTCTCGTAAGCAATTAGTTGCGTGCTTGAAATCTGTGGCTGCTTTCGAATCACTCAGATAGCTTGATTACAAACAATGGACTTGACTTCGAGCCCCGTCATGCTATGGATAACAGGTGCGGATTTCGAGTTATTCCTAGCTCCTTCTAATTTGTTTAATTGTTGTTGTAAGCTCGTGGGTTTCTTTGCTTGCCTTTGATCGCATGTTGATTTCTTGATGATTGTGATTTAATTGAGCGATTATTGTACCATCACTGGTACGGGTATGGTGTATTGCTGCACACCAGCTGTTCGGTGAATGCCTAAGAGAAGTAAATTACTGGTACGGGTCTAGTGTGTTGTTGCACATCAGTTGTTCGGTGAAATGCCTAAGAGAAGTAAATTGTTGGTAATCTTAAGGTTAGTATATGGTAGTGGTTTGGAGTTACATGGTGTACAACTATTTTATATAATTTAATTATGGAACTGACCACAACTTCTATATTCTCAAATTGATACATGCATGACACAAAAGATGACAGGAGCCTTGATATCAATATAAAATATCCACTTCACATGAACTGAACCATAAAAATTTATATAATAAATTGAGACGGTAATGAGTGAACTATGTAATAATTAGACCCATTGAATTGTGAATCAAAACGAGATACATGATGACATACATTAGACAAGTAAATTTTGTAAGTGTAAATATGCCTTAGTGAAATGTCTTATTACATATTGAAATTTGCATGTCCTGATTGCACGAGATTATTTGTTTGATTAGTGTAGCTTGGCTGTTGCTCGGTTGCCAATTGCTTGTAGTTAAAGTCTTGAAGTTGGTATTCTTATTGCATAAACGAGTTGCATGACATACGCTTTGCATCATGAACGGAACCATATTTCTGTTTGCATGAAATTAACTTGTATGCATGGTACAAGGCATTAGTTGTACTAGAGACTGTGAAATACATGACATAAGATATGAGCTGATTACCCTTTGCATAATATAATTGCATACATGAAACAAAGCACGATATGAACCATGAACTTGTATAGTAGCATAGTCTTGAAGTGAACCATGGGTATACTTGAGCATAACATATAAACATGTGTGCATTTGAATGGATATTATAGTTGGATATTTGATTGGTCATGTAGGCGCTGTCTTTTCGTGGTAGCGCATGACCGTGGTCATATTTGTACTTGATTGAAACTTGCAAAACTGACCGATCATGTAGGCGTTGTCTTTTCGTGGTAGCGCATGACCGGGTTCGTGTATTGATTGAATATTAAACTTGGAAACTTGACCGGTCATGTAGGCGCTGTCTTTTCGTGGTAGCGCATGACCGGGGTCATGTAGGCGCTGTCTTTTCGTGGTAGCGCATGACCGTGGTAATGTATTGATTGAACATTGAACTTGAAAACTTGACCGGTCATGTAGGCGCTGTCTTTTCGTGGTAGCGCATGACCGTGGTAATGTATTGATTGAACATTGAACTTGAAAACTTGACCGGTCATGTAGGCGCTGTATTCGTGGTAAGTGCATAATTTTTGTTATGTAGGCGCCGTTAATTCGTGGAAGCGCATAACAGAAATTGCGTAGGCGCCGTATTCGTGGTAGCGCGTGATTCAGTTATGTAGGCGCCATTGATTCGTGGAAGCGCATAACTGAAGGCACGTAGGCGCCGTATTCGTGGTAAGCGCACAATTTCAGGTTATGGCCATAACAGAAATTGTGTAGGCGCCGTATTCGTGGTAGCGCATGACCCGTAGTCAGATAAGTGTCGAATCTGGATCGCAAGATAGAAATGCTAAAAGTATTGCTTTACAAGAACATTTGTGCATTAAATAATTAAGATTCACGAGCATTGCATTCGGGTACCTAATTCATATCATATGCATGGCAAAAGATTGAATTTTGTTTTAGTGTTTCTCTTTATTTCTATTATCTTTATTTTTTTATTATAATCATTCTCAATGTTGTTTTGGTTTAGTTGGTCGGGTCTTAGAATAACTCAACTGGAACTAAATACCGCACTGGGAGATTTTCAATCTCTCATCTTTCCACTTTGTGGGTTCCAGGTACAAAGCATGAGACACGAAATGAGATATTGAACTAGAAGACTGTGGGACTTGCAACGAAAAAAAAAGTAAGTTATGTCATTGGTAATGTATATGTATATATGTGATTATGTAAAATGATAGAAATCGCCTTGCGCTGATGAGCGCGGCGGGTTGTCAGCCCCGTTGTTGGGTTGTGACAAATACTAATAATATATAGTTTATAAAATCTGAGTAGGTTAGTAGAGCTATATATAAGACCCAATAATTTGTCATTGGGCCAATCCAATTTTGCATGCAATGAATGGACCGACTCCCGTTCAAAACTTTTGATCAGGGGTAAATTTGACACTTCGTACAAAAGAAAATAAGAAAATGGAAGGGGGGAGGGCATTACAGCAGCATGGTTGGCTTTTGTTTTTGATCTGGTGGACGGACCGAAACTAAAAAATTATGTCTACCATTGAGTTTAGCTAATGCCTAATTGACGCATGACACATATCTTCTTCAAAGGATGAAGAGAGCAGCATGGTTTGGCTTTTGTTTTTGATCTGGTGGACAGACCGAATCTCAAAAATTATGTCTACCATTGGGTTTAGCCAATGCCTAATTGATGCATGACATATATCTTTCATCTAATTAATGAGGATCTATCAGATTGATTTCTTTGTGAACTCAACACTAAAATCTATCGAATTGACTTCAAATGACGAATCCGAACCGTTGAAACCCGTCCACCATACGAGTGATGCATCTATATTTGAAAATTTTAAATTTTCGAATTCATTTTGTATAGAGTCAAGTCGTCAAAAAGCGTTCAAAAAATGAATGCATTAAATGTAATTTATAAATCTTCTAATTTTGACCGCTTGACTTTATACTAAATTAATTCGAAAGTTTAAATTTTTTGCATGTAGACACATAACTTGTAAGGTAGATGGATTTCAACGGTTCGGATTCATCATTTCAAGCCATTGTGGTAGGTTTTAGAGTTGAGTTCACAAGAGACTTGGTGAACTTAGAAACACTCCAGTTCTACTCAAGTAAATATATAGAATAAAATAGGGAATATAAATTTAAACAGTAAAGTTGTGAAGTCTTGTCGGTTATATATTATTCAAGCTAGCATGAATTCAACCGGAGCACTAATTTTAAAATTAATTGTACATGCACGTGGGAATAAAGAGCCTCAGTTCTTTTCTTGTCTTCCATTTGCTTGGAATGTATAGGTTTATTTAATTAAGTGAATTAATTGTCTAATTAAAGTGTGAAAAAGGCAGAGAGAGAAAGATATATTAATGCCTTTGCTTGTGAAATGGGTTAGAGATGCCTTTAATATTATTCCCAATATATCTTATATATAAGAGTGACTATCTTACCTGGGTGTTTCCTCGTTGCCTAATAAAATAAATTCAGATAAATTACGAAGACAGTCGTTCTCTTCTCTTTTGGTACTTCTCTCTACAAATTTTTTTCTCTAATTCTCAGCATCTTTTATTTTATACTAATTCTTATTTCTTCAAATCGTAATTGGGTGACCCAGATCTTAATTAGTGGATCGATCATCCGATCGGTAAGTTTACACAACAGGTTCTGTGTATATATGCTTACTAGATCGATATGTTCATGAATTGTTGTGTTGGGAGATTTGTTAGTTTCATATCCCAGTAAATGGTTATTTTAGACCTGTTTCTTAGGCCGTTCATATTGTGTAGATCACATTAAGATTGAATGATGATTTGACTTTTAGTTTAATTCAATCTTTAATTAGACCTGTTTGCTTAAAGCTTCGTCTAGTACTGTTAGCAAATGGCATTAATATTTAGATTAAATATTTCACACAATATTGTCAAAATGGAAAATAGTATTATTTATAAGTTGTATTTTACTTGCTAAAATTAATGTGGCTGAAGTTTTAAGTAAGTCTGAAGAAAGAGAAGTATCTCATTGTCTGATGAATTATATATGAGAAGTGATCCACTTAAAACATTTGTAAGTTACAACATCTTACAACAATTCGGTTTTGTGACTTTAAAAGTCTAAACAGTCGATCCAAATCGTTCAACATGATATTTATATTAAATGTACTTGGAGATAAAATTTTACATTTTTTTGAATTTTTTTACTATTTATTAAGTATTTTACGAAACTTTTGTTTTTCAATGGTCCAGAATTGTCTAATAACAACAGTTTTGTAAAATACTTAATAAATAGTAAAAAATTCAAAAAAATGTAAAATTTTATCTCCAAGCACATTTAATATAGATATCATGTTGAATGGTTTGGATCGACTGTTTGGACTTTTAAAATCACAAAACCAAATTGTTGTATGATGTTGTAACTTACAAATGTTTTAAGTGGATCCCTCCTCATTATATATATATATATAATATATATATGAATCTGGCTAATATGCTACACGTAGCATAGAGGGCCTCCGTGCTACGGCTCAATTTTTTAGTTTTCAAAATCCTAACGGTCGATCCGAACCGTTCAACATGATCTCCATATGAATATGTACTTGCAAACCAAATTTTACATTTTTTTGAATTTTTTTACTATTTATTAAGCCACTTTGAAAAAATAGTAATTTGTACACAACAATAAAATCTTCTGGACCATTAGATCAGCAATTTTCAAAGTGGCTTAATAAATAGTAAAAAAAAATTATAAAAAATGTAAAATTTGGTTTGCAAGTACATATTCATATGGAGATCACGTTGAATGGTTCGGATCGACAGTTAGGATTTTGAAAACTCAAAAATTGAGCCGTAGCACGGAGGCCTCTATGCTATGCATAGCACCGTAGACACTTCCTATATATATAGACACACACACACACACACACACACACACATAAATACATACATATATATGAGTAGGGTTCCAATACCTCATCATGTCTCACATTTTATATCTTCGTTTCAAAGTCCAAACTATTGATCTGAACCACTCAACATGATATCCATATTAAAATATGCTTGGAGACCAAATTTTATAATTTTTGAAACCTCTTTACTTTTTTTTAGATAGGTACAAAATCACTATTTTTGAACGGTCCAAAAACAGTGATTTTGTACCTATCCTAAAAAATAGCAAAAAGTTTCAAAAATTATAAAATTTTATACCGAAGCATATTTTAGTATGGATATCATGTTGAGTGGTTCGAATTGACAGTTTGAATTTTGAAAACGAAGATATAAAATATGAAACATGTTGAGGTATGAAAGTTATGAGGTATTGCAACCCTCCTATATATATATATATATATATATATATATATATATATATATATATATATATAATGATCTGTCATCTCAATAATGTTTAAAACATTATTATTAAGATTACATTGATTTTAATACATTTTATATAATAATGTTTTTAATATTTTATGATAAATTTAATTTATCCAATAATATTTAACATTTTATTTAATATATATTTATATTATTTTAATTTAATTTCTAATTTCTAATTTAAAATAATGGCATAAAAATAATAATTTTCATATTTTATGATACTACGTACTTAATATATTTAATATATCTATTTATTTATTACATTTTTGAATTAAATTATATGAACTACCAATTTATTCTATAAGTACTCATTATTCCTTTCGATACTTGTTATCTTAACGGATAAGGGTAGAGTACATGTAAGGTTAATACTTAACGGATAAGAGTAGGGTGTGGGCACAACATGGATAACACTAATTTTATATGGATATGAATATGTGTAAGAAAATGCCTTCACTTATCCGTAGTCTTACCCATTTGACACCCCTAGTTTTACCTTTGTAAATTAATCAGTTTTCACGTCAAACCAAGCAACCAAGCAACAAATTATCTAATCAGGCCTTAACTTTTGATTAGCCTGGATGTTGTTTTGCTGCCATGCTTCTTCAATTAACATCTGCACATATTCAATATTTTATCACGTTCGTACATTATTTCAGAACAGCTTGTTTGTGGACTAATGATGCCCTACAACTGTAGATGAAAATATGGCTTCGAAAATCGAAATCGGAAGCGAAATCAGTATGTTTACCATCGAATCAGAATCGGCCCCCAAAGTGAGAAATAGTCCGATGCGGACAAAAACTCGCTTAAAGAGGTCCAAGTCCCTTGATTTCAAAAAATTTCTTCATGAAACTCGCCATCCGCGTAACTCGGACTTACTTCAGTTCAGCTCCGGCCGATTTCACCCCAACCGGACCGAGTCACCTAGGCCGATATTACCCCAATCAAAAGAAATGTCAGTGTGGGTTCTGCAAAATTAAAAGAACGGTCTAGATCATCTCACTCTACAGAAAAATGCCTCTGTAGTAACAAAGAGGATACGAATTCATATATATATGGACATGTGTTTGATAAGCGTTTATGTAATTTTCCTTTTTTATTTTGACTATCTGTTCTCATTAATTTAAAAAGTTTCGATGGCCTTTATGTTTAATTAGACTAATTTAAAATGTCCCGTATGTTGCATTACCGTTTCTATTTGAAAATAGCAACAATACTAACAAATAGAATCTAAGTTTTCGTTAAAAAATCACTGAATCCTAAATGCTATCAAGTAGAATTCAAGTTTTTAGTTTTTATTTGGGGCATTGGCTTTGGAACATTTAAGAGCCTAGAGTTTGTTACTGGGCCCAACCCATTTTTGCATGCCATGAATGCAACGGCTTCCCTTCTAAAACTTTTGATCAGGGGTAAATTTGACACTTCACACATAAGAAAATAAGAAAATGGAAATGGGGAAAAGAATTGAAGCAGCATGGTCGGCTTTTGTTATGTACAAATCAGCTGAAGTTTCGCCTTTCGATTTCTTGAATTTGGATTGCGGATTTCATGTTTTGGTTTTTGATCTGGTGCCCGGTTTGGTGGTGGTTTGGATTTGAATGGGAATTGGGGTTGGAATCGGAGATAAATTGAGATATAGATATAGATTTTTGGGTCTCCATTTGAGAAGTGTTTTGTCGAAATTTGGAGGTGACAAAGAAGAGAGGAGAAAGGGAGAGCGTTTAGATCCTCTATAGTCAGTCCTGTGTGTTTATATGTAGGGCGAGTCCAGAGATGGAATGGAACCTACAGATTTTCTTGGCGATCTCAAGTTATCAAGTACCTGCCACACAAAGTATTGCACTCTGTTGAGGTACAGAGAATTGGAAGTATGAGAAAGGAGCAGGGGAAGTAAGGTGAATTGGAGAGAATTCATATCACCAAAAGTAACTCAAATTTTCAGTTTAGATCTGAACTATTAGATCTGTTTTGGCACGAATTTTGAAGAGGCTAGTGGCATTCAATTCGGCTCGTATTTTGATTGGATGGTGTAGATCTAAACTCAATATTTGAGCTACTACAGAGGAATGAGACTCGATTGGAGTAGGATCTGGTGAAGGTTAGCACTGGGGAGTTGCTATTTTTCGGGTTTAGATTTTCAAAAGCCCAAAAGTTTGTCCAGATGTCCAAGAGTTTGGCCCATCATATATCGTCGCTAATGCTCTGGAATTTTTTTAATCGTAATTCAAAATAAAAATAATAACAAAGAGGGTGATTATTACATTGAAAGTTACAAAAATCATCAGTACCGAAGGTATTCGGTACACAGCAAAGGTTAACAAATCCTACTTTCGGTACACCCTCTTTTCACAAGCTGCAAGACCACACCCAATTTTCTAAGAAATGGGGTATACACTGTACCATAGAAGTACCAAATCTATGTTTCGGTACAGGTGGGTGTATCGAATCTATGGTTCGATACACCTACATTTGATGAGAAAAATATATATATGTACGGAATCAAGGATTCGGTATCTACTACAGAGAGGTATGTACCGAATCAAGGGTTTACTACACCTTGGGGTGTACCGAATCTCCCATTCGGTACTCATGATTTTTTGTAAAGAACCACCCAAGGAACATCTTTTGTCATAATTTTTAATTTAATTACGTTTTATAAAAAAGAAATCTTGTGCTCCTTTGTCTTTTTTACATTTAGGTGCGCAATTAATGAAATATTTGGACTGACAGATTTTCTGGCAATGGATGATAAAATGAATGAGATGTGGATTAATTGGTTCCAATAACGCCTACATTTCATGGCTCAATAAAACAAGAGGAGGGTTCAAATGCCTTCATTTTTTGTGCCTTCACCGTGCCTTCATTTTTAAAAACTTTAATAACTCAAAATTTAAAACTTAAAAGTTAAAATAAAACCGTTAGATGTGATCTATGTTATTTTCTCTATGTGCTCATAAAAAATTATCACATTTCAATTTTGATTTTATGTGAATCAATAAGTTGAAAAATCAACGTCTAGAAATTATCCACATTAGTACGTTTTTTACAAGTTCTTGATGATAACCAAACAAAATTGAAATGTCATAATTTTTTATACGTGCATAGATAAAATGATGTGGATCATATCCAACAATGTTATTTTGACTTCCAAATTTTAAATTTTGAGTTATTAAAATTTTAAAAATGGAGGCATGGTGGAGGCACAAAAAATGGAGGCATTTGGACCCTTCTCATAAAACAAATTTGGAGTGTCGCTAATTAGTACGTGGATATTTGTTGGGCTTAATCTTAAAAAAATATTGCACAATTTTAGAGCAACCAACCCAAACGCAGAGATGGGCTTTTCTATGCCCAACAAAGGGCTTTAATTGACAAAGTCATACCTCACCGGTCACCATTTATTAATTAGGGCTGGATCATATCTGATAACATTTCCATATATGAATCAGTTAAAATTTAATAAATAATTCCTATAAAACAGTAAATATATAGAATAAAATAGGGAATATAAATTTGAATAGTAAAGTTGTAATTAATTAATAAATCAATTAAGGCCCAAGAATTTCACACTGGGCCCAACCCACTTTTGCATGCCATGAATGGACCGGACCTGATCCGCTTCTAAAACTTTTGATCAGGTGTAAATTTGACACTTCACACACAACAATATAAGAAAATGTAAAGGGAAAAGAATTGAAGCAGCATGGTCTCAGCTTTGTTACGTGGTCCGCATCCTCTGAGGTAACATAATAATCTATCTTACATCCTGACCGTCCAATTTAAAGTAGAATGAACTGATCTCTTTAATGTCCGTGTCAAGACAGATCTGACGGTCCAGATGAAAACACAAAACTTGGGTTACATTAGGGGATCTGAATACCACTTTGTTATCGCCAATTCAGTATCTTCGATTCGCCCCCTGTAATAATAAAAAATTATGTTTGATTGATTCGTCTCTCTCTCTTCTCAATCTCACTCCACGTCTATGGTTTTGTCGTGGGTCAACTAACCTCCGACGAGGTTTCTTCTCAAGTATTTTGCTCATGAAGACTAAATCCCTAAAGAAACCCTCTGATGAGGTTTCTTCTCTCTCTCTCAATCAATACTTGTAATCTAAACTTGATTAGTAACAATACTTGAGTTTAGTTCAATAATCAAGATTCATTTGACTCTGTCTAGACTTCTTTCTGTTTGCAAGAACTGACTGCAAGTGGGCACACAAGATCACATCCAATTTTGTAAGAAATGGAGTGTACTGAACCATAGATTCAGTCTCCCCTGGGGGTATCAAATCTATAGTTCGGTACACCCCTTTTTAAAAAAAAAATAATCCAAGAGGGTGTATCGAATCTATGGTTCGATACAACATCATTTAAAAAAAAAAAAACAGAGATGTACCGAATCAAGGGTTTTCTAGCAACCAACCCAAATGTAGAGATGGGCTTTTCTATGCCCAACAAAGGCATTAATTGCCAAATTCAGACCTCACCGGTCACCATTTATAAATTAGTTAGGGCCGGATCGTATCAGATAACATTTCCATAGATGAATCCGTTAAAAATTAATAAATTATTCCTATAAAAATGTAAATATATAAAATAAAATAGTAAATAAAATTTTAAATAGTTAAGTTGTGAAGTCTTGTCGGTTATGTATAGCTTATAAACTCCTACAAAAAAGGAGCATTAATTTTAAAGTTAACGGTACATACACGTGGGAATAAAGAACCTGGCTTCTTTTATCGTCTTCCTTTTGCATGGAATATTTTTCTTTAATTAAGGTGAGAAAAAGGGAAGGAGAGAGAGTCTGCGAAGCTTTAAAAGAGAGAAAAAGAATCCAAATGTCCTATATATCTTCAAGCAATACCAATTTCACTTGCTTTTACCTTAGAATATAATAATGCCTTTGCTTGTGAAGTAGGTTAGGGACATATTATTATTCCCAATTTATGTTATATATAAGAGTGACTACCTTCCCTGGGTGTATCCTCGTAGCCTAATATAATATATATCTCCACTTGTAATATATAACATGCATCAATTATATTTTCTATAGAGCTTGAGCTTGTTTGTTTATTTGGGGATTGATTAATCGGAAGAGGAATTAAAGGAGTGCTTGTTTGTGGATCCAGATCATAGTAGATCTCCCGATTGGTAAGTTTACCCCTGTAAATTAATCAGTTTTCACGTGACACTAAGCAAAAAAATATATAATCAAGCCAAACTTTTGATTAACTGAGATATATATGGTTTTGCCATCCTTCTTTGATTAGCATATATGTATTCAATATTTATTTAATCACGTACGTTTCACATTATTTCAGCTTGTTTGTGGATTAATCAGCCGGAAGAGGGTCAGAAATGAGAATTGATGCAATACAATCAGTAGATGAGATACAACCAGTAGATGAAATATCACCCGCATAAAAAAAAATGGATGACTGGGTTCTGGAGATAGGAGCTCGGCCCAGCCCGGACATCTCCCATGCAACCAACATTGAACACCCATCAATATTTGGTAATTGGAAATGTTGGGATGATTTTGGGGCCTCTTTCTTAACTGAAACCCAAAAGTGGATAATTGTTGCATGTATGACGCACTGCTTTGGTCTCAACGTACGTTCATACCTTGAATACATGCAAGAGAACGTAGATCGTGCCTGGAACTACTATAGTGGGGTCGATGAAAAATTCCGTGCTGAAAATACCAAACGTTTCATAGAACACCTACTGGTCAATAGTGGCTTCTTAATATTTGGGTTGATTTTGGTATCAGGGGAAAAGCACCTATACGATAGTTGGTTTAAAATAATTTATGAATGTAACAATCCAAAAAGTCCAACGGATGAAGACATTCGAGCTATAATAGACTTGATAACAGTAGAACCAATTCGGACCAGTTGTTACATGTTGACTATGAACTACCAGATACCGTGGTTTGTTGTTGAAGTTGTATATACAGAGTTTTCCAACTTAAGCAACCTTTTTGTTACCCCAATCCACAAAATTGCGAACTTATTCTGTCACGACTTCCAGTCTCTCTCAACAAAATCCAGTTTCTCTCAACAAAATCCAGTCTCTCTCAACAAAATTGTCAGTGGTACCGTTCCTAAAGGTGGCTTCAAACATCTACTACACATTTTCCATTGGTCTCGAACCCCCGATGGAAAGTATCTGGTGGATACGACAAGTAATTCGATTGGCCACTTCCATATACCTAGTGCAACAGAGTTGCAATTATCTAAAACTGTTTTCAGAAAGGATGAGGGTGGCTTCATTGATGTGTCTTACATTGACGGGACATTATCTGGAGTGATTCAATTAACACCCTTGCACCTTTTAGATTACAACACTAAACTCTATGAAAGCCTTTTAATATTTGAACGGCATTACAAGGATTGTGGGGTCCCCTTCGCAGCCTATGTTACATGCATGGCGTCCTTATTAAAAACAGAAGAAGATGTTAGAGTATTGCGAGCGAATGGTATCATCGCAAGCACGAGCTTTCACGACAAGGTTATTTTGCACTATGTACAAGAGCTCAAAAAAATTATTCCTGATGGTCTCAAGATACCGAAAGAGCTGGTACTTTTGCAGGATAAGGTGATGGCACATTATAAAAGAAGTTCCTATAGAATATATGGAGAGTTCAAGAAACGCTACTGCGCGAATCCATGGATAACCGTGTCTGTCATTGCCGGCATCTTATTGTTTGTCCTTACTTTTATTTAAACAATTCTTTCTTTTATTCAAACCAAATATAGTGTGCTTAGCTACAAAAACCAATCATTGCGCTAAGCTAAGTGTGCACCTATATTTATACATCATCTTGTATCCTTATTAGATTTTCTTTTATTTTCATTATTACATATGTATGCAATTTAAATTGTGTGTGGACCGGAGGTTTGTCTTTATTCAATTCACTATGTTGTACCTTATTTTCAATGTAATTCATTTGTCATTTTTATGTGCTTATGTGGGACCATGTGTGATTTTTATCTTTTCTCTTGTCGTACTATATTAATTAACCTACCAAACCAAGTATTCAACTATTAATTATGTATAAAGCTTTCTTTATTAATTTTGAACTTTTCTTATGAGGGTATAAACTTCCTCCTCATGAGTGTTTCTCCCAAAGTTATAATCTGTGATATTATTCAATTTACTCCCGTGCCAATAATCAATAAATCTATCCTTTAAGCAATCAATAATTTTAAGGTTGATTTTTTTTAGGACCTCTCCTCAATAAAAAAAAATAAAAACTAAAAAGTACACAGAGAAAAAAAAGAGGGTTCAAATGCCTCCATTTTTTGTGCCTCCATCATTCCTCCATTTTAAAAAACTTTTATATCTCAAAATTTAAAACAGAAAAGTCAAAATAAAGCAATTGGTATATATGCATGCGTAAAAAATATGATATTTCAACTTTGTTTTGGTTGTCAAGAAGAACTTGTAAAAATGTACTAATGTGGATAATTTCTAAATGTTAATTTTTCAACTTATTTATTAACATAAAAATAAAATCAAAATGTGATAATATTTTTTGAGAACATAGAGAAAATAATATAGATCACATTTAACGGTATTATTTTTGACGTTTATGATTTAATTTTTGAGTTATTAACGTTTTAAAAATGAAGTTATGATGGAGGCAGAAAAAAATTGAGGTATGTGAAACCTCCTCAAAGAATATGTAGTTTCTCATACAATTACAGCCCTGCAACAATTATATAATAAAAAGAGAAAATTTCTAGTGTACCCATACAAATTTCTAAAATAGCCAATTTCCCCATAAAAACAACATAATATCCAATATCCCCATGAAAATTTAATTTTTTTTCTACTATCCCCTTTTATTTGTTTAATATTATTTACTTATTTGAAAAAGTGAATTGACAAATTTGCCCTACCATTTCAAATAGAGGTGTCCCTTACTTTTAACCTCCTTCCTCTCCTATGCTTCCCACCTAATATTTCCTTCAGCTTTTTTTTAAAGGAGATCGCACATAAAATTTTTTTAGCCCCAGATTCTTCCTTGTGTGTCTTTCTCTCTATATATACCCCATCTATCCTTAAAACTCTACAACCAGAAATTTTCTCTCTAACCAACCAGAGAATCGGAGGGCTTCTCAACATTTTGGAGCAACTCTCGATGAGGTATAAAAGTTCTTGAAATTGATCTCAGATAAAAAAAATTAGATCTATTTTTTTTTGCGAAGAATGTACTGTTATCAACCTTATTGGTATGGTATTAGTTGGACTTGGTATCGTTCATTTTCAAAAAGATGATATATACAATCTTTTCTGAAATTCTATATTGATGTGAGTCATGTCACAATTGGTACTCTCAATAATATACCAGGTGGAGAGGTGACGAATATCTTTTTTATCAATAAAGAATATTCGTGATTTTGATTTTGCTGAGAACTCTGAAGGCCAATACGGTACTGTTTACTGCTAGATGTTTAAGAAACCAGAAAGAATTCTTGAACTATTTAGTTGAATGATTATCTTGATTGTCATTTTGCACTTTATGAAATTTCTTGTGCGATCTCTTCGAATAAAAGCAGAGGAAATATTAGAGATTAAGAATAAGGGAGAAAGAGGAAATATTAGAGGTGAAGAACAATGGAGGAAGAAGATAAGTAGAAGGGACATCTCCATTTAAATTAAAGGGCGTATTTGTCAATTCAATTTTTTTAATAACTAAATAAAAAGTTAAACAATTAAAAGAAGAAATAATGTTAATTTTTTATGAGGATATTGGTGATTAAAGTGTTTTCATCGGTAAATTGGATATTTGAAAATTTTGTATGGGCACACTAGAAATTTTCCAATAAAAAATATACACTAAGGATGATTTTTTTTACCGAGTACACGTGGAAACATCACAATTACAACTCTGCTACAATTATATAATAATTGCAACCTGTATTTTGATATTTCTGATTGTCAACAAAGACTCAGTAAAGCACTAAACCAAACAGAAATTCACCTAGCATTAATTATACCATAATCCCAAAACCTAGTGTTGCAATTCTAATATATATACCGACGGTATCAGTATGCTAAATCTCAATTTAGTGGGAAATCCATTATGGGCCCCATCTAAATGTAATTAATTTACAAATTAATTAAGGTCCAAGAATTCCTAACTGAGCCCAACCCACTTTAGCCTGCCATGAATGGACCGGACTGGATCTGCTTTAAAACATCCATCAGGAGTAAATTTGACAAAAGAAAATAAGAAAATGTAAAGGGGAAAAGAAATGAAGCCGCACGGTCTCAGCTTTGTTATCTGATCCGTATCCTCTAAGGTAACATAATATTTTAGGTTACATCTGGACCGTTTGATTAAAATATGGACATCCGATCCGAGGTGTTAAAAAGATTGGACAGTCCAGATCGAAACTTAGAATTTGAGTTAAAAATGAAAAGAGAGCAATGCAAAATCACAAATAAGAAAGGGTAGAGTTAGTACTGGTACCAAGTACAAGGGAAGAGAGAGGCCGAAACTGTAAAAGATCTAGGAGCTCTTCTACTTGTAGTTATAGAAGTGGAAGTCCTCTAAAAGGGAGAGAGAAAGAAGAGAAAGCACGGATTTCGAGGCGAGATGATAGTGACATTGTATCTTCTTCAAAGGATGAAGAGAGCAGCATGGTTGGCTTTTGTTTTTATCTGGTGGACGGACCGAGTCTCGAAAATTCTGCCCACCATTGAGTTTAGCCAATCCCTAATTGACACATGACATCTATCTTTCATCTATTTAATGAGGATCTTCTTTAATTAGTTCGGAAATTGAAGGTGAAGAGAGATGGAGGAAAGAATATGTGTAATTCATCTGTAATCAATTAATTAAATAAAAAGATCTTCATTAAGTAGATGAAAGATGAATGTCATGTGTTAATTAGAGATTAACTAAACTCAATGGACGACAAGATTTTGAAATTCGGATCCATGTGGAGCGAGTAGAAAATGGGACCTACGTAGTTTTATCGGATGTCATGTGTTGTGAAGTCTTGTCGGTTATATATTATTGAAGCTAGTATGAATTCAACCGGAGTGTAATGCATGTATAGCTTGTAAAGTCCTACAAAATAGGAGCAGTGGAGCACTAATTTTAAAATTAACTGTACATGCACGTGGAATAAAGAGCCTCAGTTCTTTTCTTGTCTTCCATTTGCTTGGAATGTATAGGTTTATTTAAGTAAGTGAATTAATTGTCTAATTAAAGTGAGAAAAAGACAGAGAGAGAAAGATAAAGGCAATACCAATTTCACTTACTTTTACTTTAGAATATATTAATGCCTTTGTTTGTGAAATGGGTTAGAGATGCATTTAATATTATTCCCAATATATCTTATATATAAGAGTGACTACGTTACCTGGGTGTTTCCTCGTTGCCTAATAAAATAAATTAAAATAAATTACGAAGACAGTCGTTCTCTCCTCTTTTGGTACTTCTCTCTACATAATTTTCTCTCTAATTCTCAGCATCTTTTATTTTATACTAATTCTTATTTCTTCAAATCGTAATTGGGTGACCCAGATCTTAATTAGTGGATCGATCATCCGATCGGTAAGTTTACACAACAGGTTCTGTGTATATATGCTTACTAGATCGATATGTTCATGAATTGTTGTGTTGGGAGATTTGTTAGTTTCATATCCCAGTAAATGGTTATTTTAGACCTGTTTCTTAGGCCGTTCATATTGTGTAGATCACATTAAGATTGAATGATGATTTGACTTTTAGTTTAATTCAAATCTTTAATTAGACCTGTTTGCTTAAAGCTTCGTCTAGTACTGTTAGCAAATGGCATTAATATTTAGATTAAATATTTAATAACACAATATTGTCAAAATGCAAAATAGTATTATTTATATGTTGTATTTTACTTACTAAAATTAATGTGGCTGAAGTTTTAAGTAAGTCTGAAGAAAGAGAAGTATCTCATTGTCTGATTAATCATATATGAGAAGTGATCCACTTACAACATTTGTAAGTTTCAACATCTTACAACAATTTGATTTTGCGATTTTAAAAGTCTAAATAGTCGATCCAAACCGTTCAACATGATATCTATATTAAATGTCCTTGGAGATAAAATTTTACATTTTTTTGAATTTTTTACTATTTATTAAGTATTTTACGAAACTTTTGTTTTTCAATGGTCCAGAATTGTCTAATAACAACAGTTTTGTAAAATACTTAATAAATAGTAAAAAATTCAAAAAAATGTAAAATTTTATCTCCAAGCACATTTAATATAGATATCATGTTTAATGGTTTGGATCGACTGTTTGGACTTTTAAAATCACAAAACCAAATTGTTGTATGATGCTGTAACTTACAAATGTTGTAAGTGGATCCCTCCTCATTATATATATATATATATATGAGATGGGCTATTGTACTTCGCGAAGTAAAACCCCCGTTTACTTCACGCTCATATTTTCATTTTGAAAATCCAAACAACCGATCCGAACCGTTCAACATGTTCTAAATATTGAAATGTGCTTGGAGACTAAATTTTACATTTTTTGGAATTTTGTTACTATTTATTAAGCCACTTTGAAAGTTTCTGATCTGGTGGTCCAGAAAATTTTACTGTTTTTTACTGTTCACCATTGGATCAGAAACTTTCAAAGTGGCTTAATAAATAGTAACAAAATTCCAAAAAATGTAAAATTTAGTCTCCAAGCACATTTCAATATTTAGAACATGTTGAACGGTTCGGATCGATTGTTTGGATTTTGAAAATGACAAAATATGGTCCGAAGTAAACGGGGGTTTTACTTCGCGAAGTACAATAGCCCATCTCTCTCTATATATATATGTATATATATATATATATATAGACACACACACACACACACACACATAAATACATACATATATATGAGTAGGGTTCCAATATCTCATCATGTCTCACATTTTATATCTTTGTTTTCAAAGTCCAAACTATCGATCTGAACCACTCAACATGATATCCATATTAAAATATGCTTGGAGACCAAATTTTATAATTTTTGAAACCTTTTTACTATTTTTTAGATAGGTACAAAATCACTATTTTTGAACGGTCCAAAAACAGTGATTTTGTACCTATCCTAAAAATAGTAAAAAGTTTCAAAAATTATAAAATTTTATACCGAAGCATATTTTAGTATGGATATCATGTTGAGTGGTTCGAATTGACAGTTTGAATTTTGAAAACGAAGATATTAAATATGAAACATGTTGAGGTATGAAAGTTATGAGGTATTGCAACCATCCTATATATATATATATATATATATATAATGATCTGTCATCTCAATAATGTTTAAAACATTATTATTTAGATTACATTGATTTTAAAACATTTTATATAATAATGTTTTTAATATTTTATGATAAATTTGATTTATCCAATAATATTTAACATTTTATTTAATATATATTTATATTATTTTAATTTAATTTCTAATTTCTAATTTAAAATAATGGCATAAAAATAATAATTTTCATATTTTATGATACTACGTACTTAATATATTTAATATATCTATTTATTTATTATATTTTTGAATTAAATTATATGAACTATCAATTTATTCTATAAGTACTCATTATTCCTTTCGATACCTGTTATCTTAATGGATAAGGGTAGAGTACGTGTAAGGTTAATACTTAACGGATAAGAGTAGGGTGTGGGCACAACATGAATAACACTAATTTTATATGGATATGAATATGTGTAAGAAAATGCCTTCACTTATCCGTAGTCTTACCCATTTGACACCCCTAGTTTTACCTTTGTAAATTACTCAGTTTTCATGTCAAACCAAGCAACAAATTATATAATCAGGCCTTAACTTTTGATTAGCCTGGATGTTGTTTTGCTGCCATGCTTCTTCAATTAACATCTGCACATATTCAATATTTTATCACGTTCTACATTATTTAATCACGTTCTAATGATACCCTACAACTGTAGATGAAAATATGGCTTCGAAAATTGAAATCGGAAGCGAAATCAGTATGTTGACCATCGAATCAGAATCGGCCCCCAAAGTGACAAATAGTCCGATGCGGACAAAAACTCGCTTGAAGAGGTCCAAGTCCCTTGATTTCAAAAATTTTCTTCCTGAAACTCGCCATCCGCATTACTCGGACTTATCTCAGTTCAGCTCCGGCCGATTCCACCCCAACTGGTCCGAGTCACCTAGGCCGATATTACCCCAATCAAAAGAAATGGCAGTGTGGGTTCTGCAGATAGAATCTCGAGTAGACAACCAGGATATGCCCCAGCCAACCGAACCTCAATTTCAATTAACAGGAGATAGCATCCGTGAAGAATGGCCATCAATATATGGTAATTGGCAATGTTGGGATGATTTTGGGTTCTCTTTCTTACCTGAAACCAGAAAGTGGCAATTTGTTAAATATATGGAGCGGTGGTGTGGTCTCAACATAGGTTCATACCTTGAGCACATTCACGAGAAGGAAGATGACGTCTGGAGCTTCTATAATAATGGGATCAATGAACAATTTCGTGCTGAAAATAGCAAACGTTTCATAGAACACCTACTGGTCAATAGTTGCTTCTTAATATTTGCGATGGTTATATTAACAAAGAAAGAGAGCCTATTTAGTAGTTTGGGTTTAGAAATTGATAAAATTAATCATTCAAATTATCAAAGGTCATTAGAGTGTTATAATTTATTACGATTTATAATTCGAGAGCAAATGCATACCCAACGTTACATGTTGACCATGGACTACCAGATACCGTGGTTTGTGGTCGAGGCCGTATATACAAAACATTCCAATAAAAGCAATATTTTTTATACCCCAATCCACAAACTTGCGCTCTTTATGCTTTGAAAAGTTCTATCCGGGAATGCACAAAGTCCAATGTGCATTATGATACCATTACCCAATCCCCCACGTGGCTTCAAACATCTAATACACATCTTCCATTAGTCTCGAAGCTCATAAGGGGAGTTTCGGACAGTACCCTGGCCCCCCTAAGAAGATGGGCAACTTCTATAACCTAGTGTAAAAGACTTGCAATTATTTGCAATTGTTTTCGAAAAGCATGCCGGTATTCTTGTGCCTTACTCTGACAAGATATTATCTGGAGTGATGAAATTAGCACCCTTGCACATTTTTGAATACAACACTAAAATCTATGAAAGTCTTTTAAGATTTGAATGGGCGTACAGTTGGTTTTATGGGTACCCCTTCACAGCTTATGTTGCATGCATGGTGTGTTTGTTACAAACAGAAGCAGATGTTCGACTATTGCGAGCGATGGGTATTTTCCCAAGCACGAGGAATGACGGAAAGGATGTTTTGAGCTATGTAAATGAGGTCAAAACTGTACTTCACGATGTCCCTATGTCGGATGACCTGAACATTTTGTCTGCGAAGGTGTTGGCACATCATGAAAGAAGTGTCACAAGATACTATATGGAGAGTTCAAGAGCCGCTACTGCTCGAATCCATGGATAACTGTTTCATCGTTGCCGGCATATGTTTGTTTGTCTTTACTTTTCTTCAAACCATATAATTATATGGTATGCTTAGCTATTATAAACAATGATTGCGCTATGCTAAGTTGTGGATCA
>JAJGRW010000571.1:300258-337780 GCA_025461045.1 Carex parvula
CCATTCAAACGATGAAACCCAAAATTCTTTGAGAAGTCAGTTTTGTGCACGAATCTCGAAACATGTGAACGGTTGGAATTGGAATCGCAGGGACCCTGCGATCCCAAAGGATCGCAGCAGATTTATTTCCTTTAAGTTAAGGCTCGACAAACTTATTTTTGCATTCGATATTATGTATGAATCTGTACATGAGCTGAGTCAGTTCAGAATCGGTGAACAATATATATGAGCGAGGCTACGGTACTATGTATGAATCTGTACTACGGATCATCTTCATTTCAAAAGTATAAACAGTCAATCCAAACGTTCATCATGATCTCCGGATAGAAATTAAGTTACTTGAGGCCAAACTTTATATTTTTAAGAAACTTTACTAATTTTTTAAGATAGGTAGAAAATCATTACTTTGAATGGTCCGAAATCTTAGATCAAGTGATTTTGTACTTAAATAGTACAAAAATTCTAAAAATAATATAAAATTTAGAATCTAAGCATTTTTTTATTAAATATCATATTGAGCGGTACAAATCTACTGTTTAAACTTAAATACAGAGATATGAATCCGTATTACAGACCCAAGTGTGCTATGCATAATATTGTAGCCTCACAAATGCATGCAAAAACAGGTGTAGGTTTTGAATTTCTAATAACAGACTTGCCATAGGTAAAAAAATTGGAATTCTATTATTTAGACTTTGCATCAGTTTTCTGACAATTAACAAGGTCTTGGTGCCTCTTCTCCTACAAACAAGCAAAAATCACAGGCTGATATATATAAAAAAAATAGACTAAGAAATATAAAAAATTATGATAGAGGCTTAGCCTAATTAGATTGTGATAGTATAGTTTTCTTTGATAAAATAGACTAAGAAATATAAAAAATTATAAAATATAAAAAATAAAGCCAATAATTTATTTGAATTTATGTATCTCAAATCTCAACGTTCTTAGTCAAAAGCACGAGATCCCAAGCAAAAGGATGGATCCTTCATTTATGCTTAAAAACACGAGCTCTCAACTCTAGTTATATGCACGAGCAGACTTGACTCGTACGAAACTTTGGGATTGAAAACAAAGTTGCACCCAACTCCCTATATTTCTCACATTGGCAAGTGGGGCGGTGATGTAATTGTAATATATCTGTTGTATTTATCTAAGGTTTATAGTTTTTTGAAATTTAATTGAGTGTTTTTGTATTTTGATCTAGGGTTAAATTGAATTCAGATCTAGAATTTAATTTGAATTCAGATATAGGGTTTCATTTGAGTTTTGTATTTTTTTAAATTTTACATGGTTTTCTTTAAAAACCATGTAGGATTAATATTTTAATACACAGTTTACTTTAATAACTGTGTATGATGTGTTTTGACAAAAAAAATCGATGAAATTTTTATACACTAGTGTTGGAGAGTAAATTTTACGTTTTTTAGAACCATTTGCTATTTTTTTAGATATGTACAAAAACTTTATTTTTCAGATGACTCTAAACCATTAAAAAACAATGATTTTGTACCAAGGGCCGATCCATTTGTGGTGAATGGGGGTCAATTGACCCATTCATTTTATTTTATTTTTTGTATTTATAATGGATTTTGTATAGAGTGTAGTGTAAGATGCTATAGGTAATATAAAATTGACACCCATTCAGTATGAAATTTTTTATATGATTGGTTCCCAATTTTATGTTATGAATAGTATAAAATTGATCTCCATTCGTAGCAAGAATATTTTATATGACTGATCCTCATTTACATTTGTCCCTTATAATTTGAAAGTCCAACCCCACTCTATCTTCTCCTCCTGCGCCAACATATTTTGGTGCCTTTTGATTAAAACATATTTAATTTCAAAAAGATAGCACCAAAAATAATACCAAAACATTTCATACTCATAATTAAGTTTCATACATATGCTGATGATTAATCGACATATTTATTTAATGCAACAGAAAAGAAATGAACTTGTATTATGGTTAGCTAACCATTGCAATATCTAATTTAGGTAGCATCATGTTACGGATGATTCACATTTTCCATTAAATCATAAACACCTTTTATGAGTAAGAGCAAGAATAAATTTCTTGCAACACTTAATTGTGGGTTATTTTTATGTGGGATAGAAATAAATAGTCTCAGGATAAATAGGAAATTGAAGAAGTTTTTGAGAATAATTAGAAAATTAATCCAAAATAATATGTCGGTGTGTTAATATATACGACACATGCATATTGAATGAATTTCTTGGTTTTGTCATCTAAAGTCAGAAAAGGTCCCGTTATTTGATACATAGGGAGTCGTATCTTATGATTTTTTTTTTTGTAAGAAATTATCAACAGCTTGTGCCTAACCAAGAGCTATGATTGATCGTTTTCGGGGAGCTTCACCAGGTAATTAAATTTGACAGCGTATTAACTACTGCTAACATCAAACAAATCAGATGGGTTAACTTTTTATTAACGTATTTATGAACGTCGAATAATGTAGTCTGTGTGAAATGAGTTGCTGCAGGAAATATAATGGGTATCGAAACAGAGCTGCACCAACTCCTGTTTGGAATGAACTACAGAATATCTCCCTATGTCATTAAATTACGAACAAAATCTCAAGCTGCCGATCGAGCAAAAAGGAATCTTCATTAATGCTTAAAAAGTCGAGCTCGCAAACCTAGTATTAATAAATGCAGGAGAAGACTTGATTCGTATCAAATTTAAAAATTAAGAGGGTTAATTTTCCATATATCCTCACATATATTTCCGAATATATAGTCGATCCGAACTTGTAAACATTATCTCCATATTAAAACAAAATATTTCATATCATCCTGCAAAATTTGGTTCGGTCAATCGAAACGCGTCCCTCAACGTTTGCGCTCCTTCCCCACTACTTTTATGTTTCGAAACGCGCACCCAGGTTTTTACCATGGGGCAATTCAAATATTGATTTTAAAAATCTCAATCGCATATCACATTTTTTACTTCATCTTCAAGAAGCTATCGTTAATTACATTCTAATCCTCATCTGTTAGAGCTTTGTAGTTAAAAGTAAAATATAATTACTAATTGAGCAAGGTTAAAACGTTTCATTATTTTCATATTTTAATCATGTATCGTATTCTTATCTCATAATTTAAAGTTTAAACGATCTGAACTATTTATTATGTCCTCCGTATTAATATATGCTTGCACTAGTACATAAAAGGTGACCATACACTACATATTCCCACTAAATCCGTGTACAAAGCAAAAAAATATTGTTCCGAAAATTTGCTCCGAAAATTTGCTCATATTGTACACCGTTTTACTGTTTACAACTGTGTATAAATATTAGAGAACATTCATACAGAGTTGTAAACAGTACAACCGTGTACAATTTGACCATATTGTACACAGTTTTTAATTAAAACCATGTATGAATGTTGGAGGGCATTTTCAGAAGTTTTGGGTGCATTTTTCGGACGGGCATATATGTGATGCTCCATCAATTCTACACGGTTTTACTGTATAATCCTTGTGTAATTAAAGAAATACAAATTTTTCTACATCACCAATCTATGTCTTCATGTTATAATTCATCTCTCTATTTTTTCTAAGTCATTTCCGAAGCATCTCTTCCCCGAAGGCTGCGCATTGCCGTTCTCTGTCAAGTAAATCTAAATAGGCGAGGCTAGGGTGAGGATTAAGGCAAGAGAGACGATATCTTCACTGAAAAGATGATTTCTAACAACGAAACTTCAAATGGCCATAAAGCGGTGCTCGAATGTCCGATTTCTACGTTCAACGACTTTTCGGAAAGCTCGCGAGGAGATCTAGAGCTTTGCAATTTTCAACTCTAAAATACAAAGGGAAGAGTCTCAAAACTTGAGTTAAAGTTTTAGATAAAGTTTTTTCTTTCTAATTTTCAATTTTTTTCCTTTACCATACTTTTTCTTAGACATTGTTCATGTAAATGTATGAAGTCTCATATCTAGGGTTTTTTTGTTATATTTTCATGTTTTTGTTCATGTAATATGTGATTTAATTGTAATATATGTTGTATTTATCTAAGGTTTATAGTTTTTTTTAAATTTAGTTTAGTGTTTTTGGTATTTAGATCTAGGGTTTAATTTGAATTCAAATCTAAGGTTTCATTTGAGTTTTTTTTTTAATTATACACAGTTTGCTTTAAGAACCGTGTAGAATTAAGGCTTTTATACACGGTTTACTTCAATAACCGTGTATGATGTGTTTTGGCAAAACTAATTGACGAAATTTTTATACACTAGTGTTGGAGAGTAAATTTTATGTTTATTAGGACCATTTTGCTATTTTTTTAGATATGAACAAAATTGTTATTTTTCATATGACTCTTAACCATTAAAAAACAGTGATTTTGTACCAAGGGCCGATCCATTTGTGGTGAATATAAAATTGACCCATTCATTTTAATTTTTTTTGTATTTATATAGGTTTTTCTATATAGTTTAGAGTAAGATGCTATAGGTAATATAAAATTGACGCCCATTCAGTATGAAATTTTTATATGATTGGTTCCCAATTTGTGTTTGATCCTCATACCTTGAAAGTTTGGCTCCACCCCTATTTACACATATCTAAAAATAGTAAAATATTTCAAAAAATTATAAATTTTGATTTCCAAGCACTTTTTAATATCAAAATTTATGTTGCGTGGTTCAGTCAACTGTTTGGTCTTTGAAAATGGTGATACGAATGTGAGGCACGATTGGGGCACGGAAACAATGAGGCATTTTAACCCTGCTCTTACTAATAATACATTAAGTTTGAATTTTCAATATTTAATTATTAAAATATTTGTATATTTATAATATAATTCATACTTTGTAGATCATCTTGGGGGCTTTTCAGAAAGTGTGCGTACGTCCAAATCAAAGTTTTCTGCGAAAATTACGTCCGTTTGAAATTTTTTCATCTATGGTCGCCCTCAAGGTGAATATCTCACCTCGCTTCCTAATCCTCGCCATTCCATTATGAATAACAGAAAGTTAATGAGAAGAAAAATAAAACTAATTAACGAAGAGAGAGAGAGAGAGAGAGGATGCTTGAAATAGAGAAGAAAATAATCAATTTGGTGACTCAGTCTCTTTAATTTACACTATATGTAAAAAACAAGCAACGACGGTTAATTACATAAAACAGTTGGTGAAAATAAGTCTAGGGTCTCAAGAAATCCTACATAACAAATCACCAATGGTTCATTAAAGACAAATCATCAGCGAAAATGGACCATCATTCACCAACGGTTTATAGAGCAGAACCATTGGTGATAGGTGAATATTCATCAGCTGTTCATCTTTTTGAACAATTGTTGATTGATCGATACCAGTATTCAGCAATGGTTCATATAGAAGAGTCCTTGGTGATTGATGTATATGAACAGTTCATTTTCTGTGTCTACTTTCACCAGTTGAATGTGCACCTATACCAACGATTATTCTATTAGAACTGTTGGTGAAAATGAGTCATCTTTCAATGACTGTTCATTAGAAATTACCCGTTGGTGATATATTCGATTTATTATCAATTTCACACGTATATAGAACAAATAATAACTGTTATATACAACACTACAATAATCTGTTTTATCTGGGAAGATAAAAAATGACTAGTGCTCAGAATAAAACCACATATATCACTATTCATGAGGATATAATTATTACCGACGAGAGTATCTGTGAAGGTACCAACACTGTTAATCAATTGTAACCTCGTGAGTAAAATATATTCTTGTACTGCAGTAATATTTGGTGATTAAGTATAAACAATATATTGTAATATTTATCCACAATGCAATCAATACTTTAATATTTCAATTAGGTTTTACTATTCCGGTAATTACTCAAGAAATTATATTCAAAGATATTTTGTCACTACATAGAGTACACCGCAATAACATAAAATTATAATTTCGGGTGCAGGTAAGGCAGTCCACAAAATTAAATCACGCATTCAATCTGATATAATTATATGAAATTGTGTGGAGAGCAAGACAAGACTGTGCATGAGAAGAACCCCCACATTGAGGAAACGAAATGGAGCCCACTTGCAAACAACTGAAAATGTCTTACCACTGATCCAAATAAATCTTGACAACTGAACTATTACTAATAAAGTTTATATTACAAGTATTGATTGCAAGAGAGAGAGAAGAAACCTCGTTGGAGGGTTTCTTTAGGGAATTCTTCTTCATGACCAAATTCGTCGGGGCTAAGTTGGCCTACGACGAAACCATAGACAGAGAATGAGATTGAGAAGAGAGAGAAAGAGGAATCATTCAAACAAAATACAAAAAATCTAGTAATAGAAGTGCAGGATCAATGGAACTACTTGCATTAAAGGAGTATTAAGTTTTAAGCTTTTCTCTATTTTTCCCACTTTTTCTCTCTTTATTTTTGTTTTATGTTTTCAACAAAATGCATAAATTCAACCTTGTTGAATTGGTTTCCAAAATGTAAGCTGGCTCTATTTTGGAGCCTGTCATTAATAAAGCAAAATAAGGACAATTCTTATTTTTTCTCAAAAAAAAATACAAAAAAAAATATTTATTATTCTAGAGGGCAAATCGGAAGATACTGATTTGGGGATAACAAAGCCGAACAAGCTGCTTCAATTCCTTGCCCCCTTTCCATTTTGTAATTTTTTTTGTGTGTGAAGTGTCAAATTTAGCGAATGTTTTAGAAGGGGATCCAATCCGGTCCATGATGGCATGCAAAAATGGGTTGGGCTCAGTGAGCAATTCTTGGGCCTTTTCAATTTATAAGTGAACTACAAATAGATGGAGCCCAGAATGCATTTCCATTCCAGTTAGGGGTTTAGCATACTGTCTACATATTATAATAGCAACTGGATTTTGGATTTTGGTACAATGCAAGCTGAACTTCTGTTTCAACTAGAGCTATACTGAGTTTTTGTTGATAATCAGAAATTACATTTTGTATGAAAAATATCAAAATACAGGTTGCAATAATTATGTAATGATATATTGGGACAATAGCATGATTGAAAGACGAGATACGTATGTCAGGAAGCATGGCCTTTCGCTAACTTCTTTAACTCCATCATACTTTTAGAACTTCCCTACGAACCGCTTGCCTATCCCGGCCATACCAAAGAAATCTATCTTGAACAAACACATCCTCTCTTTCAGCTGCTTCTTGCGAAAGAGTAGTTTCTATAAAAAGCAATGTACACTTTATAAGAAAAGAGATTCCAGTTGGGAGTTCAAAGCAAGGCACCGAGCTGGACTCTCTCATGTTTCCATGTGTACTCCGTCAAAATATAAGAATAATTTTAAGCATGTCTAGTGCCACTAAAATGCTGGTAAAACTAAAATAAGTCCTTGTGTCACCTTGTTATCTTTTTTTTTTCTTTTTATTGATTGAAGAGAGGTCATAAAAAATATCAATCTTAAAATTTTGGATTGATTAAAGCATAGATTTATTGACTATTGGCTTGCGAGTAAATTAAATAATATCAGAAATTAGCACTTTGGCAGAAGCACTAATACCTCCTCACAAGAAAAGTTCAAAATTAATAAAGGAAGATTATAACATAATTAATAGTTGAATACTTGTTTGTAGATGAATTAAACTGTATGACAAGAGCAAAAGTTAAAATCACACATGGTCCCTCATAGGCACATAAAAATGACAAATGAATTAGTTATACATTGAAAATAAGGTACAACATACATGTATGACAAATGTGAAAATAAGGTAAAACATATATGATAGCACAACATAGCGAATTGAATAAAGATAAACCACAGGTACACACACAATTTAAATTGCATACATAATATAATGAAATAAAATAAAATCAAGGATACAAGATGATATATAAATATAGGTGTACACTTAGCTTGGCGCAATCATTGTTTGTAGTAGCTAAGCGTACTATATAGGGTGTGAATAAAAGTAAGGACAAACAAACAGATACCAGCAATGACAGAGATGGCTACCCATGGATTCGTCCAGTAGCGGCTCTTGAACTCTTCAAAGTATCTATTGGAAATGCTTTCATGATGTGCCCTCACCTTCTTGGACAAATTGTAAAGGTCATCCGACATATGAACATCATTGGGAAGTATAGTTTTTAGTAGTTTTTGTGATATGAAAACAGAGAATAAGAGATGAAGAGAAAACAGTATTCTTCTTATCTGAAAATGTTGTACAGTGCGCTATATATAAAATGAAAGTAAAATAGCTGTTGGAAAATGAAACGGTAACTTGCCATATTAAGGAATAAAGGTTGAGTAACTTTATAACCAAATTTAGTTGCTCCCTTTATTTCTTATTTAGCCTATGATGAACAAAATCCGTTAAGGGCTCTGAGGCTTATTGTCCCTAATACTACCAATTTTTCTACACTCCCTCTCAAGTTAGGTGTGCAGATATCACGTAACCCTAACTTGCTTATATTTGCTTCAAATGGTTTCGGATCTAAACCGTTTGTGAAGACATCCGCTAATTGATCTCCACTTCTTACAAACGGAGTCTCGATTTCATTCGCTTGGATCTTTTCTCTAATAAAATGACAATCGACCTCAATGTGTTTAGTTCTCTCATGAAACATCGGATTGGATGCTATATGACGCGCCGATTGGTTGTCGCAAAACATTTGCATTGGTAATTGAATTCGGATTCCAAAATCCGAAAGAAGTTGCTTTATCCAAGTTAATTCACTCGCGGTGGATGTCATAGCTCGATATTCCGCCTCGGCGCTTGATCGTGCCACGACATTTTGTTTCTTGCTTTTCCATGTGACTAAATTTCCGTCTACAAATGTGCAAAAACCGGTTGTCGATTTTCTATCGAAGCTTCCGGCCCAATCTGCATCGGAATAGCCACACACATTATTAGAATTGTTGTTTTTCATACACATTCCTTTTCCGGGAGTTCCTTTTAAATACCTTAGAATTTTATTTATTGCCTCTAAGTGTGGTGTTCTAGGGGCATGCTTGAATTTACTAATTTGACTTACCGAAAAAGAGATATCCGGGCGTGTTACCGTTAGATATATTAATTTTCCTACAAGTCTTTGGAATTGATTTATATCTTCTAACGGTTCACCATCCTCACTATTTAATTTATTCTTGCCATCTATTGGCGTTGAGGTCGGTTTGCAACCTAGTTTACAGGTTTCTTCCAACAAGTCTAAGGTGTATTTCTTTGAGAAATAAATAAGCCTTGATTTGAATATGCAATTTCTATGCCTAAAAAATATTTTAAGTAGCCTAAGTCCTTAATGTCAAATTTTTTTTTTAATTGAACTTTTATATTTTTAATATGCTCTTGATTGTTTCCGGTAATGATAATGTCGTCTACATATACTAGAATAATGGTGGTGTTTTCTCCTTCAATTTTGACAAATAATGAATGATCGGCATTTCTAATTTTAAAATTGCAAGATATTAAATGAGAGCTTAATTTTTCATACCATGCCCTTGGAGATTGCTTTAATCCATAAATTGACTTCTTCAATTTGCACGCTAGATCACAATTTTGGTTTTTTTCATAACCAGGTGATAATGACATATATACCTCTTCTTCAAGTGTTCCTTGAAGAAATGCATTTTTTACGTCCATTTGGTATAATTTCCAATTTTTGTTAACGGCAATAGAAAATAATATTCTTACGGTATTCATTTTTGCAACCGGGGCAAATGTTTCATAATAGTCTATACCGTAGGTTTGAGTATATCCTTTGGCAACTAAACGAGCCTTATACCGTTCTACCGTACCATCACTATTGTACTTAATTTTATACACCCATTTACAACCTACTAGTTTTTTATTTTTTGGTAATTGAGCTATTACCCAAGTGCCATTTTTTTCTAGAGCACTCAATTCTTTTTTCATGGCTTTGTTCCATTTGGGAATTTTCATGGCCTCTTCATAATTGTTTGGTTCTTGTTCTTTTTCAATTGAGGTCAAGAAAACTCTATGATTAGAAGAAACATTGTCATATGTAATAAAATCTTGTATAGGATATTGTACCTTGTAGGTTATAAAATCCCTAAGCCTTGTTGAAGGTTGTGTTGTTCGAATCGACCTTCTCAATGGTGTTTCTTCTATGTCATGATTTTCTTCGTTTGCGGAATTTTCTTCTATTTCTTCCTCATTCTCAATTTCATTTTCATTCTCAAGTGGTGTTGGTCTAGCATTTTGTATTGTAAGTGGTGGTAATATGATTTCCTTGGAGGGTTCTCTCAAAAAATCCTCACAATTAGTTTCTTTGTAATATGGCTCTTTTTCTAAAAATGTTACATCCCTAGAAATGTACAATTTTTTATTTTTAGAGTCATAACATTTATATCTCTTTTTTGTGATAAATACCCCAAAAAAATAGCCTTAATTGAGGTATAATCCAATTTGTCTTGTCTATTATTTTTGTGTACATAACATGTACAACCCAAAATTTTCAAATGCTCAATGTTGAGTTTTCTTTGGTAAATAATTTCTAATGGGCTTTTGTAATCTAGATTAACACTTGGCAATCTATTTATTAAATATGTAGCGGTAAGAACGGCATCCGACCAATAAGTTTTTGGGACATTGTTTTGAAATAAAATTACTCGAGTCATTTCGAGTAAATGTCTATTTTTTCTTTCGGATACACCATTTTGTTGAGGTGTATAGACACACGTTGTTTGGTGTAAAATTTCTTTTTCTTTAAAAAAGTTCGAGAAATTTTGATTTACAAATTCCGTTCCATTATCGGATCTAAATATTTTAATTTTAGCTTTGTATTAATTTTCTATAAAGTTATAAAAATCTAGAAATTGTGAAAATACTTCGCTTTTATCTTTTAATAAATATAACCAAGTTGTTTTAGAAAAATCATCGATAAATATAACAAAATATTTGTATCCATTAAAAGAGTTAATTGGGGCGGGTCCCCATACATCCGAGTAAACCAAATCAAAAGGTTTCTCACTTTTACAATTTGATAATTTAAAAGGTAACCTAGTATGCTTTCCTAGCTTGCAAATTTCACAACAACTATTATCTAATTTTGAGAAATTAAAAAGACTCTTTAAAATCTTGTCGGAAGGATGTCCATTTCTTCTATGCCAAAGTGTACTCAATTCTTCATTTTTGGTAGTGTTGAAATTGAATTTTTCTTCATTCAAAAAATAAAGCCCATTTTCTAGAAATCCTTCACCAATCATAATCTTGGTTATCCGATCCTGAAAAATCACATTGTTTGTTAAAAAGATGAGTTCACAATTTAACTCATTTGTGATTTTACTAATGGATAATAGATTTGATGAGCAATCCTTGAAATATAAGACATTTTGAATTAATTTTGAGAATATAGTTATTGAGCCCTCTCCAAGGATTTCCATTTTTTCACCATTTACAACCGTAACGAATTTTTTTGTTTCATAATTTTTAAAATTGGTCAATAAATTTTTATTTTCAGTCATATGATCTGTTGCACCTGAATCCAATATCCATCTAGAATTTTTTGGAAAAAAGATAAATTAGCAACACAAATCATACCCCAGAGGTCTTTTGATTTTCCTGTTTTTGATTCAACATCACAGTCAGCTGTTGGAGGAGTTGCCGCATAGGATACTGAGAGTGGGAAGAAGAGGCGCCTCCAGTGCCTCCGGTTTTAATAACAGCGGACGGTTCGGGTTCACTCTTACCATCCACAAAAAAACCAGAACCCTTTCTCTCGTTTCCGCCTCTTTCTTTTCCGCTTCGGTCTCTGTCCCAGCCGCCTTGCTCCCCCTTTCTATCACCAGCCCCGCCTTTCTTGTGCCACTTGGGCCGGAGGTGAGGGTGGAGGAACCAGCATTGTTCCTTGCGGTGCCTCTCTCCGACAATGATCGCACTTCACTCCGGCTTGGTCTCCTCTTACCTCTGGCCGATAGTTCGGATTGGGCCTAGCCGTGACTGTGAAGGCTTCGGTTTCGGGATTTTCAAAGGGTTGCGATCCCATCACTGTCCGCCGTGTTTCTTCTCTGCCAATCATTGCCGCTACCTCATCTGAGGAAGGTAATTCGGCGAGCAATAGTATCTGTGATCGCACAGCTCGTAGCTGGAATCGAGGCTTGCTAAACTGAAATATATAGCATCCTGCTCTTCTCGTTTTTGGATTTCAGCGAGATCAGTGGTGGGTGGCCGATAAACCCAAAGTTCATCCCTCTTTTTTTGAAGGTAACCGTATAATTCCATTGATGTTTGGCCTTGTTGTTGTTTAGCTTGTTGATAGTCTCCTTGGATTTGGTAAATATGAGAGTAATTTTTTCTGTGGCCATATAATTGCTCGGCTCTTTCCCAAATCTCTAAGGCACTGTCTTTGTAAGAGAGTAAATCGGATATCTTTAGCTCCATGGTTGTGATGTGGTTGCTTTTTTCTCGGCCGCTTAAGGCAAACTTGACTTGCCTTGCCCACACATGGTAATTCTTACCATTGAGCATCACCCCTGTGAGTTTTTCGTGATTTTGTGCCATCTCGATTTTTCTGGCTTTTTCTGGTAATGGGCAGTTTTACTGGTAAATGATTTGGGGCTTTCTTTGCAGTTACTGGTACGTCGTCTTTTGTTTGCTGGCACTTCTGGTATGCTTGCACTAATGGGATTTTCTTGTAGTTGCTGGTACTGCTGCTGATTTGTTTATTTTGAGTCAGGATGTCATTCCTGCTCTGATACCATAATAGTTTTTGTGATATGAAAACAGAGAATAAGAGATGAAGAGAAAACAGTATTCTTCTTATCTGAAAATGTTGTACAGTGCGCTATATATAAAATGAAAGGAAAATAGCTGTTGGAAAATAAAACGGTAACTTGCCATATTAAGAAATAAAGGTTGAGTAACTTTATAACCAAATTTAGTTGCTCCCTTTATTTCTTATTTAGCCTATGATGAACAAAACCCGTTAAGGGCTCTGAGGCTTATTGTCCCTAATACTACCTACTTTTCTACAGTTTTCAACTGTTGTACACAGCTCAAAACAGCCTTTTCGTCATTCCCAGTGCTTGGGACGATACCATTTGCTTGCAATAGTTTAACATCTTCTTTGGTTGTTAACAAGTTCGTTATGCATGCAACATAGGCAGTGATGGGAAAACCACAGTCCATGTAACCTCTTTCAAATCTTAAAAGATTTTGATAGATTACAATGCTGTATTTGAAAATGTGGAAGGGTGCTATTTGCATTACTCCAGATAATCTCTTGTCACAGTAAGACACATCAAAACCGGCATCGGCATGCTTTTTGAAAACAGTTGCCGATAATTTCAAGTCGGTTGCACTAGGTATATAGAAGTTGCCCATGTTCTTTGTCGGTTGCAATAATGATCTCGTTTCCCCCAGATACTTCCCTTCAAGGGTTTGAGTCCAATGAAACATGTGTAGTAGATGTTTGAAGCCACCAGGGGGGAGGGTACTGATACCGGTACCACCATGCAATTTGGACTTGTGCACTCTCGGATAGAGGTCGTCAAAGCATGAGAGAGCAAGTTTGTCGATTGGGGTACCAACAAGCTTGCTCAAGTTGGAATGCTTTGTATATACAACCTCGACAACAAACCACGGTATCTGGTAGTCCATGGTCAACATCTGAAGAAGTTTGATCTCCATCGGTTCTTCCATTATATATTGGTATAAAATATAAAACTCTATGGACCTTTGATCTTTTGAATCCCTCGTTTTCTCTTTTGTTCCACTCAAAATTTCTATTCCGTTCCAAACATTTTGGAATAAAAGAATGGAAAATACTAAGATGCAACTATTGATCAGTAGGTATTCATCCGATTATTTCACTTCACCACAAAAACCTAGATCTATTCACCAGCCTCCACCCCCTCTGAGACCTAGACCATCCTTCCCACCAGCAATGGCGATCACTCCGCCATTAGTAGTTCTTCAAGCTACACCCCGTTCTCAGGCGATTGAGTCGAATCTACAGATGAGCTTTGTCCTCGATGATATAGCGGCTTGGGGGCCGGAAAAAGTAGAAAATGTACTGCGCAGCAGGTTCGATCAACATCAGTGGGTTGCGTCAGTGTTTGATGAGTATAAATACCTCATCAAAGCTCCCAATGCTACATGGTTAGACTCGGTTGCTTCCCGAGGTTACCTACGCCTAGGAGATGTTCAATTCCCGATCATTGCCTGGGAGAAGAGCTTCAGTGAAGGTATTCCATTACAAAACATTTGGGTTAGGATATATAACTTTCTGATTTTCTTTGATGAGTTCTCTGAGTACGATCGAGTCTTAAACCCTTTTGGGGCTTGTGTTCAAGAGATCGACAGTTCTACAAAGAGTGGATATGATATCCGTTTTGTTAGACTCAAACTGGCTGTGTGTGACCTTAAACTGCTTCCCAAAAACCATCTGGTACCTTATAGAGACCCTACTGGTACAATGTCAATGTATGACATTGACATTGAGATAGAAACCAACCAAACAGAACCCCTAAATGCATGGGCTGGTAGGAAGAGAGGGAGACCCTATCCTAATGGTACAGAATTTGGAGAAAGTGAAAGAAGAGAATTGGGACCTCACCCTGGTGTAGAAAGAGGAAATACCCAACCACCACCTCCAATGGCACAGGGGGGGGGGGGAGTATCAGAATGTTGGCCCTTGACATACCCCCTTCAGTTCCAGTCATTCTCAGCCCAGTAGATGCTGGTAAAAGCCCAATGCAAGGACCTAATGTTTTTGTAGAGGAAGAACTTATTAGTGAAGAGATGGATTTAAATGCCTGGGAAACATATTTACAGCAACATAGATATGTAGATGGGGCTGGTCCTAGCTCAATACCTCTGTCAGAACCAACTGCCTCAGTACCAGTAACACAACCCCTGTCTGATGCTATTCCAGTAGCACAAGTAGTAACAGGTATCACTGACCCTGACACTACTGACTCCTCACAACCAGTAATGCAAAAACCAGACCTTCCTGACAATGATACTTTGGCAAAAGAACAAGAGATGCCCCCTGTACATGACACTGCTACAAAGGTAGCTTCAAACACAGCATCACCAGCCTTACACCCTACTTCTAATGCTCCTCAGTCACCCCCAGTAGCAACCCTCCCAGCTGAATCAGTGACAGTCAACACTAACACAACACCAGTGATAACAGCTGACCCTCCACCTTATGATACACAAACAGATCCATCTCCTCCTCTTGATTTACCCTCTCCCAAGCATGCAGACTATATGTCTGAAGATGATGAACCTATTCTGGCTAGAATGCAAAGATTGAATCTCTTACAGAAACCAAAACCAGCTAGTATCCCTGCCAAAATTGCTAAGAAATGGGTAGATCCTAGACCCACTCCCAAGAAGAAATTTACATGGGGAAGAAAAAAAGCCAAACCACTAGCTATCAAAACCCCCAAATCAGGTATCATTAAAGCTAAACCCAAACATGCTGCCATTGCCTCTGGATTGAGTTCCCGATTGAGAAGTGTCACCAGACAGCACAGACAAAGCCCAGGTTCTACCCCTGACAAGGCAATCTGTCTGTCTAATTCTGAAATGCCAACCCCTGAAGTAGCTGAGACTCCAGTCAGAAAATCCAAACCGGAACCGAGACGCAGCCTCCGGGTCACAGTTCAGGGGGACCCAGCTTCTACTCTGAGCAAAGCCCAGAAAAGGAAGATGGCTGAAGGCAGCAGCTCCTCAGGTATTAGCCTTATCAATAGCTTTCCATATAATAGACTTAGCGTACCTCAAATTGTTGATTTATTTCAAGTTTATCAAATTACTTTAAGTACTTCTGTTGATGATAGATCATTGATTATTGATAGCCTTAAATCTTTAGATAGAAGTAAATTTGAACAAGTCATTAAATTTTTGTTACAAGATGCTAAAGATAGAAAACACAAACTAGTCACATTAGAGCAAATACACCTTAGTACAGTAGTTAACAATGATGTAGACATAGTTAATACATCCCCTAGCTTAGTACAATCTCTTTTAGCAACTACTCTTGATTCAGCTAGTGTTCCTTTTATTCCTGAATGAATATTCTCAACTGGAATTGTAGAGGGCTAAATTCTAGTAGAAAAAGACAAATAGTTAAAGACTTAGTGGAGAATAATAAAATCGACCTCTTAGCTATCCAAGAATCTAAAAAAGAATCTTTTACTAATAGATGTTTTAGGAGTATTTCACACAAATTAGATTCTTGGCTGTGGGTTCCCTCTGTAGGTAGATCAGGTGGGATATTAGTGGGCTGCGATAGTAATAAAATTAGATTTGTCCATCATACAATACATCTTTTTTGTATAGACATTATTCTGGAAAATAAACTTGATAATTCTCAATGGCAAATGACTGTGGTATATGGACCAGTACTAAGAAATCTTAAACATTCTTTTTGGGAAGAATTATCCCAAATCAAAAATCCTAATATAGATCTTTGGTTCCTTTGTGGGGACTTTAATGCAATTAGAAAAAAGGAGGAAAAAACAGGCCCTAACTTTGATGTTCCAATTAGTAATAAATTTAATTCCTTTGTTAATTCCTTCCATTTGATTGAACACAAACTTCACACCAGAAGATACACGTGGTCTAATGGAACTAGATTTGTATTATTAGATACAGTTTTTACTTCCCTTGCTTGGGACCAAAAATATCCAACTAGTTCAATTAGGGACCTTAGTAGTCATGGGTCAGATCACTGTCCCCTCCTAGTTCAAACATCCTCTGCCTATTCTCAATCTCCTCCCTTATTTAGATTTGATCCTAGTTGGACTGCTCAAGCAGATTTTGTCACACTATGCATAAATGGTGGTCTGAATATCCCCTTTCATTACCAGACATAGCTAAAAGTTGGAATCAAAAATTAAAACATATTAGAAAAATGGTTAAAGACTGGTCACGCAACTACTATGGTAAAAAGAAGAGAGAAAAAAAATCAATTAATGGCTTTACTACATGAATTAGAACTAATAAGGGACTCTAGGGAATTCACTCATTCTGAAGGGGAACAATGGGTTAACCTCACACATCAACTAGATGAAATATATCAAGAAGAGGAAGATCAATGGAAACTGAAATCCAAACAAAAATGGTTAGAAGAAGGGGATGCTAACACCAAATATTTCCATATTTTAGCTACTCATAGATCCAAGAAAAATAGAATCAATGCTTTAGAAATAGATGGACAACTTACACAATCTCTCCCAGCAATCAAGTCTCATGTAGTGTCATATTACAAAGATCTGTTAGGCACCCCTGGTTGTAAATTTGCCCATTTAAATCATGATTTTTGGGATTCAGATGATAAACTGTTAAATACTGAAAAATGGGAGTTAGAAAGACCTTTCACTGAACCTGAACTTAAACAGGCAGTATTTGCATCTGAACCAAATGGTGCCCCTGGCCCAGATGGATTTACTTTTCACTTTTACCAGTTTTTTTGGGATTTAGTTAAGGCTGATCTGATGATTCTCACTCACTTCTTCTATGAAAATTCACTAGATTTACACAAAATTAACAAATCATGCATTTGCTTAATTCCAAAAGAGAAGGATGCAACTCAGATTAAGAAATTTAGACCAATTAGCCTAGTTAATTGTAGTTTTAAGATTATCTCTAAGCTCCTTACATTTAGACTAGAACAGGTCATGCCTAGATTAATTGATCCTAGTCAAGCAGCTTTCCTTAAACATAGATACATTCTAGATAACATGATAGTTAGTCAAGAAATCCTTCATTCATGTCAACAAAAACAGCAATCAGGAGTAGTAATCAAAGTAGATTTTGAAAAAGTCTATGATAAAATCCATTGGGACTATTTGTTGGAAGTTCTGACTAGTAGAAATTTTGGTAACAAATTGATTCAATGGATTACTCAATGGTTATATAGTTCACAGTCTTGTTTGACAATTAATGGGGAATTAACTAGTTACTTTTATTGTAAGAGAGGGGTAAGACAGGGGGATCCTCTCTCCCCTTTTCTTTATATCTTAGCTGCAGATACTTTAAGTAAGATTTTCAATAAAGGTAGAACAGCTGCAGTAATCACTGGTCTAGGTCCAACTTGTATAGATCAAAGAGCCATCACAAATTGTCACTATGCAGATGACACTATACTTTTCCTGGCTCCCAGGAAGAGAATATTGAATCTGCATGGTGGGCAATGATGGCCTTTAAAGCCTTATCAAGGATTAAAGTAAATTATGACAAAACTGAGATGTATCCTATAAACATAGAGCCGCAAACTTCCACCTTAAACCAATTCTTTAGATGCCAATGGGGACAATTCCCTATTAAGTATTTAGGACTCCCTTTACACATAAAAAACTTGCAGTCAGTGATTGTCAGTTCTTAGTAGATAAATTGGAAGCAAGACTACCTAGTTGGCAAAGTCAACTTCTTTCTATAGGTGGTAGGATTACATTGTTGAACTCTGTATTATCTTCCATCCCTTTATATGTTTTGTCAGTTTTCAAAATCCCTAAGACAGTTCTCAAACAAATAGATAAAATTAGAAGGAGATTCTTGTGGCAAGGTACAGAAACAAAAAGGAAATATGCTTTAGTAAATTGGGAAACTATTTGTTTAGCTAAACAATTTGGAGGGATGGGGGTTTTAGATCTTCAGGAGATGAATCATGCTTTATTACTAAAATGGTGGTGGAGGTTCAAAAATCCTGATTACAATGCTATTTGGAAAACTATCATCTTACATAAGTATGTTGACAACCATAACCCTCCATCTCCATTTTGGAATAATATCTCTAGTTTAGAACATATAGGATCTATTAGTGTACAGTATATTCCATGTAGACAATCACAATGTAGATTCTGGGAGGATATCTGGTTTAGTGACTGCTCTTTAGCTACTAGATATCCAGTCATATATAGACAATGTAATAATAAACACATCTCTTTTAGTGAGGTTATTAATTCACAAGGGTTGAGGGTTCAGTTTAGAAGACCTCTGGAAGGCATGGATTTGGTAGAATGGGCAGAAATTCTCCACATCATTAGTAACATTTCCTTTACATCAACCCAAGATCAAATAGCATGGAGATGAAATCATACAGGGAAGTTTACTACCCACTATTTATACAACTTTTTAAACTTCCGAGGTGTTCTACCTACCAACACAGAACTGGCCTGGTGGACCCTACCTGTTCCCCCCAAAATCAGGGTATTTATGTAGTTAACTACTCATAACTCCATACTTACCAAAGACAACCTAACTAACAGAGGCTGGTCAGGGGACCAATCTTGTCAATTCTGTGGTGAAAACGAAACCATTACACATTTGTTTCTAACTTGTACTCTTGCTCAAAGAGTGTGGTTCTGGCTAGGGAAAAGTCAAGATGTTATGTCTGCTTGGAGTTCTTTTGATGATATTCTTAATTATGCAATGCAGTTACCAGTGACTGAAAAAATTGGGTTCTTAATGGTTCTAAGTGTTGTGTGCTGGACACTCTGGCGACATAGAAATGATAGATGTTTCAATAATTGTAATACTAAATCAGCTCGAACGATTATCTTTCTAATAAAATCTCTACTTTGTTATATATTGGGCAGGTAATGTCAAACAGAAGGTGAAAACGGCTGTAGAAGACTGGATGCCAGTTATTGAAGACGCAATTCCTTTAGCTCAATACATGCCACTGGAGATGGTGGTGTATCAACCTCCAGTGATGCCTGATCCGCAGTGAAGACTCTCACTAATCAAATTTTGTACTTAGTAGATATCATTAGCCCTCTCTTATGCGGCTTAGTTATAGCATCTTTAGCATACTTTTGGTCTTTAGCAACAACACAAGCTTGGTATATAGCTTGGTTGGTCTGCATCTTATGTTGCTTTTTGCTCTTCGGGGTTCCTCATCAGAGACTCATATCTTACTTTGCTGAACAATGACTATGTAATTATGGTTTCATTTTAATGGAACGGGCTTATGCCTTCTTAAAAAAAAAAAAAATCAGTAGGTATTCTAACAAATAATCTCTGTCTGATCCTCTCCTATCATAAAAATGATTGCCGTGATAGTAGCCCCGGACTAGATTTTCCTTCTCTTGGATGTATTCATTGTATGAACGTACGTCGAGATCAAACCACCGCCTCATAAATGCAACAAATTGCCATCCCCTGAATTCCCTACGTTTCTCACTATAGGCCAATTCCCATTCCCGTTCACCAAACATATAAGGGTCCACAAAATAAACCAAACATGGATAATCACATAAAAATATTGATGGCTTTTCTTCACTGTCGGTTATTGATGCTTGGAATGATCCGGTGGGAATATCGGTGGGAATATCGGGGAACGGCACTTTCTCTAATATTTCTCCTATTTCCACAACCCAGTCCTCATTATCGTGGCGTAGTTGCTGGACATCATTACTCATTTCTGACACTCTTCCGGAGATATATCCACAAACAAGCTGTTCTGAAAATAATGTGGAAGGTGATTAAATATTGAACACAGATATATATATATATATATATATATATATATATATATATATATATAGAGTATGGCTAATTTGCTTCCGGAAGCATTTCGACGAGGTGCTTACGGGGGCATATCTTAGTATTTGTTATTCAAACAACAAATCCAAACCGTTAGATGTTCAATCTATATTAAAATGTACTTGGAGACCAAATTTTACATTTTTTGGAATTTTTTTATTATTTATTAAGCTAGATTGAAAACAGCTGTTTTCATTAAATTTCTGCACCATTGAAAACAGCGGTTTTCAAACCAGTTTAATAAATAGTAAAAAAAATTCCAAAAAATATAAAATTTGGTCTCCATAATATAGATTGAACATCTAACGGTTTGAATTTATTGTTTGAACATCAAATACTAAGATATGCCCCCGTAAGCACCTCGTCCGAAATGCTTCCGGAAGCAAATTAGCCATACTCTATATATATATATATATATATATATATGCTAATCGAAGAACCATGGCAAAACCATATCCAGGTCAATCAAAAGTTAAGCCTTGATTAGATAATTTGTCACTTTCACGAGGAAACTAATCAACTTAATTGTGGAAGTAAAACTAGGGGTATCAATGTGTTTCATACGGATCGGGTGGTCATATTCATACCCATATGCATATAAAATTATCATTACCTCGTAAGTATTAAAATATAGCGGGTAACAAAATGAATAATGGATAATTATCAAATTAAATGATAGCTTATGTAATTTAATTAAAAAATATGATAAATAAATAGATATACTCGATCATGTATGTAATATCATAAAATATTAAAATAATACATCATGTACAAATAAATAAATAGATATTGTAAAATGTTGTATAAATCAAACTAATAATTAAAATAAAAATAATACAGTTATACGTACAAATAAAATGTTATCATATATATAATTTTATTTTATCAATTAACTTAATAGTGTAACGGTGTCAAATAACTCTTACCCATATCCTTAATTATCCCATATGCTAAATAATGACTTATTTTCTTACCCATATCCATGCTCGTTAAATTAGCAGAAAAGTTCTTAACCATATCTGTCTTATCAAATGTGATATGAATGGAATAAATTAAAGGGTTTCATTTATCCTAGATAAAACAACAAACACTGTAAAGAGATCGACTGTTCGGGCTTTGAAAACGGAGATTAAAGAATGTGGAGCATATTGGAGCACAAAATCATGGTGCATTAATGAACCCTCCTCTATATATATATCATCAGACTATGAGATCCCTTTGAGTCACATTTTAATTAGTAAGTAAAATACAATTTGTAAATAATACTATTTTCCATTTTGACAAAATTAGTTTTGTTATTTAAACTAAATATAAATACCATTTGAGTAACATTAGAAAAGGACTTAATCCCTTAATTAGATACTAATTAAAGATTGAAATTAATCTAGAAGTAAAATCATCATTCAATCTTAAAATGATCTACACACATTCAACGGAAATTAAATATTAAATATAGATGCTAATCAAAGAAGAATGGCAAACCCATATATATCCCGGTTAATCAAAAGTTTGACGTCAAAACTGATCAATTTACAGAAAGTAAAACTTACTGTTCAGAGAATCAACTAAGATCCACAAACAAACACTCCTTTCCTCTTCCCGATTAATTAATCCACAAATAAACAAACAAGCTCATGCTCTTCCGAAAATATAATTGATGTTATATATTACTAGTGGAGATATATATTTTATTAGGCTATGAGGATACACCCAGGGAAGGTAGTCAGTCTTATATATAACATAAATTGGGAATAATAATATGTCCCTAACCTACTTCACAAGCAAAGGCATTATTATATTCTAAGTTTAAAGCAAGTGAAATTGGTATTCCATGAAGATGTATAGGACATTTGGATTCTTTCTCTCTCTTTTAAAGCTTCCCAGACTCTCTCTCCTTCCCTTTTTCTCACCTTAATTAAAGAAACATATTCCATGCAAAAGGAAGACGATAAAAGAAGCCAGGTTCTTTATTCCCACGTGTATGTACCGTTAACTTTAAAATTAATGCTCCTTTTTTGTAGGAGTTTATAAGCTATACATAACCGACAAGACCTCACAACTTTACTATTTAAAATTTTATTTACTATTTTATTTTATATATTTACATTTTTATAGGAATAATTTATTAATTTTTCACGGATTCATCTATGGAAATGTTATCTGATACGATCCAGCCCTAACTAATTTATAAATGGTGACCGGTGAGGTCTGAATTTGGCAATTATTGCCTTTGTTGGGCATAGAAAAGCCCATCTCTACATTTGGGTTGGTTGCTAGAAAACCCTTGATTCAGTACATCTCTGTTTTTTTTTTTTTAATGTTGTATCGAACCACAGATTCGATACACCCTCTTGGATTTTTTTTTTCAAAAAAGGGGTGTACCGAACTATAGATTTGATACCCCCAGGGGAGACTGAATCTATGGTTCAGTACACGCCATTTCTTACAGTCAGTTCTTGGAAACAGAAAGAAGTCTAGACAGAGTCAAATGAATCTTGATTATTGAACTAAACTCAAGTATTGTTACTAATCAAGTTTAGATTACAAGTATTGATTGAGAGAGAGAGAAGAAACCTCATCAGAGGGTTTCTTTAGGGATTTAGTCTTCATGAGCAAAATACTTGAGAAGAAACCTCGTCGGAGGTTAGTTGACCCACGACAAAACCATAGACGGGGAGTGAGATTGAGAAGAGAGAGAGACGAATCAATCAAACATAATTTTTATTATTACAGGGGGCAAATCGAAGATACTGAATTGTGGATAACAAAGTGGAATTCAGATCCCCTAAAGTAACCCAAGTTTTGTGTTCAGATCTGGACCGTCGGATCTGTCTTGACACGGACATTAAAGAGATCAATTCATTCTACTTTAAATCGGACGGTCAGGATGTAAGATAGATTATTATGTTACCTCAGAGGATGCGGACCACATAACAAAGTTGAGACCATGCTGCTTCAATTATTTCCCCTTTACATTTTCTTATATTCTTGTGTGTGAAGTGTCAAATTTACCCCTGATCAAAAGTTTCAGAAGCGGATCAGGTCCGGTCCATTGATGGCATGCAAAAGTGGGTTGGGCCCAGTGTGAAATTCTTGGGCCTTAATTGATTTATTAATTAATTACAACTTTACTATTCAAATTTATATTCTCTATTTATTCTATATATTTACTGTTTTATAGGAATTATTTATTAAATTTTAACTGGTTCATATATGGAAATGTTATCAGATACGATCCAGCCCTAATTAATAAATGGTGACCGTTGAGGTATGACTTTGTCAATTAAAGCCCTTGTTGGGCATAGAAAAGCCCATCTCTGCGTTTGGGTTGGTTGCTCTAAAATTGTACAATATTTTTTTAAGATTAAGCCCAGCAAATATCCACGTACTAATTAGCGACACTCCAAATTTGTTTTATGAGAAGGGTCCAAATGCCTCCATTTTTTGTGCCTCCACCATGCCTCCATTTTTAAAAACTTTAATAACTCAAAATGTAAAATTTGGAAGTCAAAATAACATTGTTGGATATGATCTACATCATTTTATCTATGCACGTATAAAAAATTATGACATTTCAATTTTGTTTGGTTGTCATCAAGAACTTGTAAAAAACGTACTAATGTGGATAATTTCTAGACGTTGATTTTTCAACTTATTGATTCACATAAAATCAAAAATGAAATGTGATAATTTTTTATTAGCACATAGAGAAAATAACATAGATCACATTTAACGGTTTTATTTTAACTTTTAAGTTTTAAATTTTGAGTTCTTAAAAATGAAGGCACGGTGAAGGCACAAAAAATGAAGGCATTTGAACCCTCCTCTTGTTTTATTGAGCCATGAAATGTAGGCGTTATTGGAACCAATTAATCCACATCTCATTCATTTTATCATCCATTGCCAGAAAATCTGTCAGTCCAAATATTTCATTAATTGCGCACCTAAATGTAAAAAAGACAAAGGAGCACAAGATTTTTTTTTATAAAACGAAATTAAAATAAAAATTATGGCAAAAGATGTTCCTTGGGTGGTTCTTTACAAAAAATCATGAGTACCGAATGGGAGATTCGGTACACCCCAAGGTGTAGTTAACCCTTGATTCGGTACATACCTCTCTGTATAGTAGATACCAAATCCTTGATTCCGTACATATATATATTTTTCTCATCATATGTAGGTGTATCGAACCATAGATTCGATACACCTACCTGTACCGAAACATAGAGTTGGTACTTCTATGGTGCAGTATACCCCATTTCATAGAAAATTGGGTGTGGTCTTATGTGCAGCTTGTGAAAAGAGGGTGTACCGAAAGTAGGATTTGTTAACCCTTGTTGTGTACCGAATACCTTCGGTACTGATGATTTTTGTAACTTTCAATGTAATTATCACCCTCTTTGTTATTATTTTTATTTTTAATTACGATTAAAAAAATTCCAGAGCATTAGCGACGATATATCATGGGCCAAACTCTTGGACATCTGGACAAACTTTTGGGCTTTTCAAAATCTGAACCCAAAAAATAGCAACTCCCCAGTGCTAACCTTCACCAGATCCTACTCCAATCGAGTCTCATTCCTCTGTAGTAGCTCAAATATTGAGTTTAGATCTGCACCATCCAATCAAAATACGAGCCGAATTGAATGCCACGAACCTCTTCAATATTCGTGCCAAAACAGATCTAATAGTCCAGATCTAAACTGAAAATTTGAGTTACTTTAGGTGATATGAATTCACTCCAATCCACCTTACTTACCCTGCTCCTTTCTCATACTTCCAAGTCTCTGTACCTCAACAGAGTGCAATACTTTGTGTGGCAGGTACTTGATAAGTTGAGATAGCCAAGAAATATATGTAATTGTAGGTTCCATCTCATGACTCGCTCTACACATAAACAATCACGACTGAGTATTGAGGATCTAAACTCTCTTCCATTCTCCTCTCTTCTTTCTCACCTCCAAATTTCGTCAAAACACTTCTCAAATGGAGACCCAAAAATCTATATCTATATCTCAATCTCCGATTCGAACCCAAAATTCCCATTCAAATCCAAACCACCACCAAACCGGGCACCAGATCAAAAACCGAAACATGAAATCCGCAATCCAAATTCAAGAAATCGAAAGGCGAAACTTGAGCTGATTTGTACATAACAAAAGCCGACCATCTGCTTCAATTATTTTCCCCATTTCTATTTTCTTATTTTCTTATGTGTGAAGTGTCAAATTTACCCCTGATCAAAAGTTTTAGAAGGGAAGCCGGTGCATTCATGGCATGCAAAAATGGATTGGGCCCAGTAACAAACTCTAGGCTCTTAGATGTTCCAAAGCCAATGCCCCAAATAAAAACGAAAAACTTAGATTCTACTTGATAGCATTTAGGATTCAGTGATTTTTTAATGAAAACTTAGATTCTATTTGTTAGTATTGTTACTATTTTCAAATAGAAACGGTAATGCACCATACGAGACATTTTAAATTAGTCTAATTAAACATAAAGGCCATCTAAACTTTTTAAATTAATGAGAACAGAGTCAAAATAAAAAAGGAAAATTACATAAACGCTTATCAATCACATGTCCATATATATGAATTCATATCATCTCTGTTACTACAGAGGCATTATTCTGTAGAGTGAGATGATCTAGACCGTTCTTTTAATTTTGCACTAATCTCAAAGCACAAATAATACTGGCCCTCTGCGCTATTCCAAATAGGCACCTTTTTGAGTTAATCTGAAGCCGTAAAGTAGTGGGTTCCACTGTGGAGTACATTTTAATATGAAAACTTTGGTCCCTAAGCACATTTTAATATGGAGAACATGTTGAGCATTTCAGATCGACTATTTGAACTTTGAAACTGCAAAAACAAATTGGTAGCACCAAGACACAGGAACTACCACTTTAATTTTTGCCAACCTCTATATATATATGGGGTATTACCATGATGCTGACATGGATAAATTGCACCAAGTATGATCCGTGGTTTTCCAACCCAGTTAGGGGTTTAGCAATTAGCACACTGTCGTTATATAGATTAGAATTGCAACAGTGGGTTTTGTGTTTTAATTTGGTACAATGCTAGCTGAATTAATTTATATTTGGATTAGTGCTACACTGAGTCTTAATTTGTTGACAATCAGAACCTGTATCTATAGATTTTGGATTGATGATATATTATAAATATGGGAGAAGCACTCAGGAGGAAATATGTATACCTCCTCTTAAGAGAAGTTCAAAATTAATAAAGAAAGATACACACATAATTAATTATTATTTTAATGGTATTCAACACTTTTTTTTAATATTCACAAGAGATCCTCCAATCAAATTTCAAACTTGGGAGCTCTCACATAGAAAACATTACCTTTTGCCACTAGACCAAAGGTTGGCTCTTAATTATAATTAATAGTTGAATACTTGTTTGTTTGGTGAATTAATATTGTACGACAAGAGCAAAGGTAAAAATCACACATGGCCCCACATAGGTACATAAAAATGACAATTAAATTAGATTGAAAACAAGGAACAACATACATGATAGCACATGCAACATAGAGAATTGCATAAAGATAAACCACTGGTACACACACAACTTAAATTACATGCAAGATATTGTGAAATAAAGAAAAAGATATTACAAGATGATATATAAATATAGGTGTATTCTTAGCTTAGCGCAATCATTGTTTATAGTAGCTAAGCATACCATATATGGTTTGAAGAAAAGTAAGGACAAACAAACAGATGCCGGCAACGACGGAGGTGGTTATCCATGGATTCGAGCAGTAGTGGCTCTTGAACTCTCCATAGTATCTAGTGACCCTTCTTTGATGATGTGCCATCACCTTCGCAGACAAAATGTTAAGGTCATCCGACATAGGGACATCATCGTAAAGTAAAGTTTTGAACTCTTTTACATAGCTCAAAATTTCCTTTTCGTCATTTCTCGTGCTTGGGATGATACCCTTCGCTCGCAATAGTTGAACATCTGCTTCTGTTTGTAGCAGACAAACCATGCATGCAACATAAGCCGTGAAGGGGTATCCACAAAACCAGCCATACCCCCGTTCAAATCTTAGAAGACTTTCGTAGATTTTAGTGCTGTATTCAAAAATGTGCCAAGGTGCTAATTTCATCACTCCAGATAATCTCCGGTGAGAGTAAGACACATCAATAGAGCCACCAGCATGCTTTTTGAAAACAGTTTCAGATAACTGCAAGTTGGTTGCACTAGCTATATAGAAGCTGTCCATCTTCTTAGGGGGCCAGGATACCGTCCGAAACCCCCCTTCTGGGCTTCGAGACCAATGGAAGATGTGTAGTAGATGTTTGAAGCCACCTGGGGGAGGGTAATGGTATCATAATGCACTTTGGACTTGTGCATTCCCGGATAGAACTTTTCAAAGCATAAGAGCGCAAGTTCGTGGATTGGGGTATCAAAAATTTTGCTTATGTTGGAATGTTTTGTATATACGGCCTCGACCACAAACCACGGTATCTGGTAGTCCATGGTCAACATGTAACGTTGGGTCTGCATTTGCTCTCGAATTATAAATCGTAATAAATTATAACACTCTATGGACGTTTGATATTTTGGATGATTAATTTCCTCAATTTCTAAACCCAAATTACTAAATAGGCTCTCGTTCTTTGTTAATATAACCATCGCAAATATTGAGAAGCAACTATGACCAGTAGGTGTTCTATGAAACGTTTGCTATTTTCAGCACGAAATTGTTCATCGATCCCATTATTATAGAAGCTCCAGACGTCATCTTCCTTCTCATGAATGTGCTCAAGGTATGAACCTATGTTGAGACCACACCACCGCTCCATAGATTTAACAAATTGCCACTTTCTGGTTTCAGGTAAGAAAGAGAACCCAAAATCATCCCAACATTGCCAATTACCATATATTGATGGCCATTCTTCACGGATGCTATCTCCTGTTAATTGAAATTGAGGTTCGGTTGGCTGGGGCATATCCTGGTTGTCTACTCGAGATTCTATCTGCCGAACCCACACTACCATTTCTTTTGATTGGGGTAATATCGGCCTAGGTGACTCGGACCGGTTGGGGTGGAATCGGCCGGAGCTGAACTGAGATAAGTCCGAGTAATGCGGATGGCGACTTTCAGGAAGAAAATTTTTGAAATCAAGGGACTTGGACCTCTTTAAGCGAGTTTGTGTCTGCATCGGACTATTTCTCACTTTGGGGGCCGATTCTGATTCGATGGTCAGCATACTGATTTCGCTTCCGATTTCTATTTTCGAAGCCATATTTTCAGCTACAGTTGTAGGGCATCATTAGTCCACAAACAAGCTGTTCTGAAATAATGTAGAACGTGATTAAATATTGAATATGTGCAGATGTTAATTGAAGAAGCATGGCAGCAAAACAACATCCAGGCTAATCAAAAGTTAAGGCCTGATTAGATAATTTGTTGCTTGGTTTGACATGAAAACTGATTAATTTACAAAGGTAAAACTAGGGGTGTCAAATGGGTAAGACTACGGATAAGTGAATGCATTTTCTTACACATATTCATATCCATATAAAATTAGTTCTATCCATGTTGTGCCCCCACCCTACGCTTATCCGTGAAGTATTAACCTTACACGTACTCTGCCCTTATCCGTTGAGATAACGGGTATCGAAATGAATAATGAGTAATTATAGAATAAATTGATAGTAGTATCATAAAATATGAAAATTATTATTTTTATGCCATTATTTTAAATTATAAATTATAAATTAAATTAAAATAATGTAAAATTTATATCAAATAAAATGTTAAAAATTATTAATTGGATAAATCAAACTTATCATAAAATAATAAAAACATTATTATATAAAATGTTTGAAAATCAATGTAGTCTTAATAATAAAACTTACATAGTTGTACGTACAAATAAAAGAATTATCATATAGAACTTTATCAATTACCCTAGAGGTAACGGCTACAAAATAGTTCTTATGTATATCCTTAATTATCCAATAAGCTAACAAAAAAAATTCTTAAGCGTATCATGCATGTTAAATTAACGAAATTTTTTTTAATTCATACTTGTTTTATCAAATGTGATATGGATCGGCTAAACGGATGAAAGGGTTTCATTGACATCCTATGTAAAACAACAAACACTGAAAAGAGAACTCCGTAGATAATTCCCACTTTAATAACAAAGGCAATATCAATATTAGATGGCATATCATTATATATATAGGAGGGTTCCAATACCTCGTACCTTTCATACCTCATCATGTCTCACATTTTATATCTTCATTTTTAAAGTCCAAACTATCAATATGAATCACTCAACATGATATCCATATTAAAATATGTTTGGAGACCAAATTCTATAATTTTTGAAATTTTTTACTATTTTTTAGGATAGGTACAAAATCACTATTTCTGGACCGTTCAAAAATAGTGATTTTGTACCTATCTAAAAAAATAGTAAAAAAGTTTCAAAAATTATAGAATTTGGTCTCCAAACATATTTTAATATGGATATCATGTTGAGTGATTCATATTGATAGTTTGGACTTTAAAAATGAAGATATAAAATGTGAGACATGATGAGGTATGAAAAAAATGAGGTATTGGAACCCTTCTCATATATGTGTATGTATGTGTATATAACTATATATATATATATATATATATATATATATAGGAGTTGGCTATGGTGCTACATGTAGCATAGAGGGCCTCCGTGCTACGGGTCAATATTTGAGTTTTCAAAATCCTAACGGTCGATCCGAACCTTTCAACATGATCTCCATATGAATATGTACTTGCAAACCAAATTTTACATTTTTTATAATTTTTTTAATATTTTTTTAGATATGTACAAAAACACGAAAACACTTGATTTGAATGGTACAAAATTTTCAGATTTCTACCTATCTAAAAAAATAGTAAAAAAATTCTATAAAATTAAAATTTGGTGTGCAAGTATGTATTCATATGGAGATCATGTTGAATGGTTCGGATCCACCGTTGGATTTGAAAACTCAAATATTGAGCCGTAGAACGGAGGCCCTCTATGCTACGCGTAGCATATTAGCAATTTCATATATATATATATATATATATATATATATATATATATATAATCCATCAGACAATGACATACTTCTCTTTTTTCAGACTTACTTAAAGCTTCAGCCACATTAATTTTAGTAAGTAAAATACAACTTATAAATAATACTATTTTCCATTTTGACAATATTGTGTGATTAAATATTTAATCTAAATATTAATGCCATTTGCTAACAGCACTAGACGAAGCTTTAAGCAAACAGGTCTAATTAAAGATTGAAATTAAACTAAAAGTCAAATCATCATTCAATCTTAATGTGATTCTACACAATATGAACGGCCTAAGAAACAGGTCTAAAATAACCATTTACTGGGATATGAATCTATCAAATCTCCCAACACAACAATTCATGTGAACATATATATCGATCTAGTAAGCATATATACACAGAACCTGTTGTGTAAACTTACCGATCGGATGATCGATCCACTAATTAAGATCTGGGTCACCCAATTACTATTTGAAGAAATAAGAATTAGTATAAAATAAAAGATGCTGAGAATTAGAGAAAAAACTATGTAGAGAGAAGTACCAAAAGAGGAGAGAACGACTGAACGACTGTCTTCGTAATTTGTTTTAATTTATTTTACTAGGCAACGAGAAAACACCCAGGTAAGATAGTCAGTCTTATATATAAGATATATTGGGAATAATATTAAATGCATCTCTAACCCATTTCACAAGCAAAGGCATTAATATATTCTAAAGTAAAAGTGAAATTGGTATTGCCTTTATCTCTCTCTCTCTCTGCCTTTTTTCTCACTTTAATTAGACAATTAATTCACTTAATTAAATAAACGTATACATTCCATGCAAATGGAAGACAAAAAAAGAACTGAGGCTCTTTATTCCCACGTGCATGTACAGTTAATTTTAAAATTAGTGCTCCTATTTTGTAGGACTTTACAAGCTATACATTAGGCTCCTAGCTTGAATAATATATAACCGACAAGAGTTCACAACTTTACTGTTTAAATTTATATTTCCTATTTTATTCTGTATATTTACCTGAGTAGAACTAGATTGTTTCTAATTAGTTCATAGGTCTCATAGGTCTCTTTGTGAACTCAACTCTAAGACCTATCAGAATGGCTTGAAATGATGAATAACTCAACAAGTTATGTGTCTACATGCAAAAAAATTATACTTTCGAATTAATTTAGTATAAAGTCAAGCGGTCAAAATTAGAAGATTTATAAATTACATTTAATGCATTCATTTTTGAACGCTTTTTGACGACATAACTCTATACAAAATGAATTCAAAAATTTAAAATTTTCAAATGTAGATGCATCACTCGTATGGTGGACGGGTTTCAACCGTTCGGATTCGTCATTTGAAGTCAATTCGATAGATTTTAGTGTTGAGTTCACAAAGAAGTCAATCCGATAGATCCTCATTAATTAGATGAAAGATATATGTCATGCGTCAATTAGGCATTGGCTAAACCCAATGGTAGATATAATTTTTGAGATTCGGTCTGTCCACCAGATCAAAAACAAAAGTCAACCATGCTGCTCTAATGCACCCCCCCCCCCCTCCATTTTCTTCTTTTCTTTTGTGCGAATTGTCAAATTTACCCCTGATCAAAAGTTTTTTAACGGAGTCGATCGGTCCATTCAATGCATGCAAAAATGGTTTGGGTCCAATGACAAGTTATTGGGTCTTAATTAATTCATTAAATTTGGAATTACACAAAATATTTCAAAGCTAATATATGGCAGAAATAGAAACGAAAAACTTAGATTCTCTCTCACAGCTGAATCATATATATAGCTCTACTAACCTACTCAGATTTTATAAACTATATATTATTAGTATTGTTGTTATTTTCAAATAGAAACGTATTGTACCATACGAAACATTTCATTAAATGCAGTAATATACATATATATAGTATCTTTTGTTTCTTCTCTTTCTTGTTTTTTTGACATGTATATTATTTTAATGTTGCTAGGCATATCAATAAATTTTCGGTAATGATATCAATACTACTCATTTTTTTTATTAACATAAAGGTATCTAAATATTTTACTATATAGATAATTTTACCCTTCATTAAGTATTTCCTAGCTTTAAAACTGATTCTCTTTCATATATTACCAAAAATTATTTTTTCCTTAAAGTTATATTTTATAATGTTAGTTGTTTAAAATCAGTTTCTCTCTCATATTATTATATAATTCCTTTCCTCAAAAGTTAGAATCACGAAATAAGGATAATTATTTATTTTTGTCACATCATTAAGATTTTTTAAGAGAAAAAAAGAATTAATTATTTATATATCAATATATTTTGTAAAGAAGTTCAGTTTGTCAATTAACATTTTCTTAAAAAAAAATTGTACAAAAATCACTAAAGAAAATGACAAAATTACTTAAATAGAAAAATTATTGAATGCAAATTATCATGAATAATTTCGACACTTAGCTGATGTTTAAAAAAATAAAATATAAGTACAACATAACACTACAACAAAAAAAATTACATCAATGTATGCTAAATTAATAAATTGTAAAATATTCTAGAAATTCTCAATCTCATATTGACAAAAATTCGATCCAATTAAGTTGATGATAGCTCATTATTTTGGTTAGAAGATTGATCCATCTATTCAATTAACAAGTATAAATTAATTACAAAACATCAATAAAAAAATCCTAACAATTTTAATTAAAATAAAAAGTAAGAGAAAAAATTATAAAAATTAAACAATATATTTGAGTTGGATCATTTTACATATTAAAGCGAGTGTATCATAATATAATTTTTTTTTAATTTATATACAAAAAAGTTAAATACATACTGAAGTGTTTTGTTATCGATTGACCCTAGACGTAGAAAAGAATAACTGAAAGAAAAGAAATTGAATCTATTAGTTATTAGTTATTTGCAAAAATGGGATTTATCTTTATATGATTGTTTTTTTTTTTAATCTTCTTAGTTTTTTCATTAATACACATGGTTTTTCATTATTTGATTGGAATGGATTTCGATTTTCTCAACTTTAGTATTAGTAATTGAATTGAGATTTTGTTTTGTTATCGATTGACCCTAGACGTAGAAAAGAATAACTGAAAGAAAAGAAATCAAATCCATTAGTTATTAGTTATTTGTAAAAAATGGGATTTATCTTTTATATCATTGTTTTTTAATCTTCTTAGTTTTTTCATAATTACACATGATTTTTCATTATTTGATTGGAATGGATTTCGATTTTCTCAATTTTAGTTAGTAATTGAATTGAGATTTTTTTTTATCTCTCTTTATTTAATACTGAAATGGAACTTCCTTTATTAAAATTCATAAAGGAACCTTGTCCGCTTGAAACTTGAATTCAATATGTTATTTTTAAAATCGTGATGATTGAAATCAAACTTTAAAAAATATGTACAACAAGTTAAATCATGAAGAAGCAAATTTAGATCATATCACGATTTTCAAACACGCATGTCTCAGCAAATTTTACATTTTTTTTTTATTATGAAAAAAAGTGATTTTAAAAAAAATTATAAAAAAAAATCTCAAAAATGTAAAATTTGGTCTACAAGAACATTTTAATATGAAGAACACGTTAAGCACTTTAGATCAACAATTTGAACTTTAAAATCACGAAAATAAATTAGTAACATCTTGATCTTAGCCAACCCCCACTCTCTCTATATATATATGGTCAGACTATAGCCCTGCATGAAGTTATAACTGATGGAGCTTCTGAATTTATGATCAAGTCTGCACCTCGTACGAATAAATTAATCCAGAGGTGGCCATTTATGTTCAATATTATGATCTGTGGGTAAGGTTGTGGCACAAGAGATGTGACTTAAATTCAACTGGATTTAGGTCCAGTAACAACAACACAGACAAACAAAGAATGGGCCCTTTGGGCCAATTCCTTTCTTTTCCTCTTTTGGGCCTAATCCGAAACTTCACCGGTATTATACGTACCTATGGTTGTATTATGATCACTAACTTCCCTTTCTGTTGGGATAAATATAACAGACCTAAGCTTAGGCCTTTTAACTGAAACAGGGACAATTTCGTCTTTTCCGTTCAACTTCATATCAGTAATTAGTTTACTGGGTTCATCCAAAATGGATTCTTCTCTTTCATTTGATTCATGTAAAACAGGTTCACCTATTTCTTCACTAATACCACACTTTAACTTTGTGAAACTTTATGAAATTTTCAAGAGCCTTTTTCCGCAATATTAACTCCGCATCCACCACCACCCCAGTTTTTTTCATATCATCATTTTGCACCTTTTCTGGTACAACATTCTCTGATGCCTTTTCTGGTACAACTTTCTCTGATGCCTTTTCTGATACAACTTTGTCTGACGCCTCAGCTATTGGTTCACTCTCTTTTGCTCCTCTCTGTATCTTGCTATCTTCATCTTCATCATTTGAAGAAGATACAATGTCACTATCATCTTGCCTCAATATCCATGCTTTCTCTTCTTTCTCTCTCCCTTTTCGAGGACTTCCACTTCTACCACTACAAGTAGAATAGCTCTTAGATCTTTTACGGCTTCGGCCTCTCTCTCTCTTCCCTTATACTTGGTACCAGTACTAACTCAACCTTTCTTACTTTTGATTTTGCATTGCTCTCTTTTCATTTTTCGCAAGTTGAGCAACTAATGATAGAGTAATCGCTTGAGTAAGATGAAGACTTCCTTCTAGGTTTCTTCTTTAATTTTTTCGTTTTACGTGGCTTCTTCCTGCCACTTACAGATGAATCAGAAGAGTAACTGCACTTCTTTTTCGCAGATTTTGATTTCTTCAGTCTGATTTTTTCCTGAAATATAGATCCAAAATGTAACCAATACTTCAATATTTCAATTAGACACCTCAATTACAGAAATATTATAATTTGTGGTGCAAATAAGGCACTTGAAGAAATGAAACCAGACATTCAATTAGATATAATTAAATCAAATTGATTGGGCAGCAACACAAGACATTGAGAAAAACGCAATGGAGCCCAAATTCAATTATTTCAATATTTCAATTAGGTTTTATTATTTGAGTAATTACTTGAGAAATTATAGGGTAATGATTTTCAGAGAGTGGTTTTTGCCTCATGCAGTGCACCGACAATAGAAGAACAAAAACACTATATTATCTGTGCTCTGCATGAAGTCAAAACTGCTCTGTTAAAATATGATTTCTAGTGAAAGTAATTAACTCAATCCGAGACGTACCAAGGAATTAAATCAAATCAAGACTGTAACAATAAGTCTCAAATGATAAAACGCAATGGGGCCCACTTGCAGTCATTTCTTGCAAACGAAGTCTAGACTGATTCAAATGAATCTTGATTATTGAACTAAACTCGAGTAATAATTGCAAGAGAGAGAGAGAGAGAGAAAGGAAACCACGTCGGAAGGTTTCTTTAGGGATTTCGGCTTCATGAGAAAATTCGTCGGCGGTTAGTTGACCTACGACGAAAGCATAGACGGAGAGTGAGATTGAGAAGAGAGAGAGAGAATGAATAAAATAATTTTTATTATTAAGGGGGGCAAATCGGAAGGTACTGATTTGGGGATAAAAACGCCTAAAGGATCTCCAATTCTATGTTTGGATCTGGACCGTGCGATCTTTAATTTTAACACCTCGGATCGGATGTACATATTCTGATCAAACGGTCCAGATATAACCTAAAATGTTATGTTACCTTCGAGGATACGGATAAGATAACAAAGTTGAGACCATGCGGCTTCATTTCTTTTCCCCTTTACATTTTCTTGTGTACTTCTGATGAAAGTTTTAGAAGCAGATCCGGTCCGGTCCATTCATGGCAGGCAAAAGTGGGTTCAGCCCAGTGAGGAATTCTTGGGTCTTAATTAATTTATAAATTAATTACAATTAGATGGGGCTCATAATGGATTTCCCATTCTAATTAAGAGATTTAGCATTTAGCATACTGACACTGTCGGTATATATATATAAGAATTGCAACACTAGCTTTTGGAATTTTGGTATAATTAATGCTAGGCGAATTTCTGTTTGGATTAGTGCTTTACTTAGTCTTTGTTGACAATCAGAAATAACAAAATACAGGTCTCATAATGAGTCTATGGTACTATATGTAGCACGGATTGGTCCATACTACGGATCAATATTTTCGTTTTCAAAATTCTAACGGTCGATCCAAACAGTTCAACATGATTTTCATATGAGAATATAGTTGTGGACTAAATTTTCTATTTTTTAGAATTTTTTTACTATTTTTTTAGATAGGTAAAAAATCATTGGTTTTGGATGGTCCAGAATTTTCAGATCAAGTGATTTTCTACCTATCTTAAAATATAGTAAAAAAAATCAAAACAATATAAAATTTAGTCTGCAAGTACATATTCATATGGAGATCACGTTGAATGGTTCGGATTGACCATTAGGATTTTCAAAATGAAAATATGACTCTGTAGTACAAACTAATCCGTGCTATGCATATGCATAGTACCATAGACTCACTCTTCAATTATTATATAATTGTTGCAGGGTTGTAATTGTGATGTTTCCACGTGAACTCTGTAAAAAAAATCAACCTTAGTGTATTTTTTTTATTGGGAAAATTTCTAGTCCATACAAAATTTTCAAATATTCAATTTACCGATGAAAACACTTAAATCGCCAATGTCTCCATAAAAAAATAACATTATTTCTTCTATCTACTTTTAGTTGTTTAGCTTTTTATTTAGTTATTTGAAAAACTGAATTGACAAATACGTCCTTTAATTTAAATGGAGATGTCCCTTCTACTTATCTTCTTCCTCCATTGTTCTTCACCTCTATTATTTCCTCTTTCTCCCTTATTCTCAATCTCTAATATTTCCTCTGCTTTTATTCGAAGAGATATATCGCACAAGAAATTTCGTAAAGTGCAAAATGACAAATCAAGATAATCATTCAACTAAATAGTTCA